>JAZKJV010001711.1:0-218637 GCA_037367405.1 Ottelia alismoides
ATATTATTCATTTAGATATAATCAATATCTAAACTAAATACTCTAGCATAATAATAGCTTAATTATGTTTAGGGATTTTTACCCAACGGACCCTATAAACTTTGCCAAATACCTCTATAGTCTTTTGCACAACGTAATTAAACCATCGACCCTATAAATTACCCCAAGAACCCTCACGAGCTTCAAACAGATTAACCGCAGTGTTCATGAAGTAAGAGTTAGCAAGTTTATGGGGCCGAGGGGGTATGTTGTTTCAAAGGTCGTGGAGGTAATTGGCAAACTTTATAAGGTCTGTCGGGTAAAAATCCCTTATGTTTATTATCCAACTTTTTTCAAAATGTCGAGCTGAAGTAGTTAGTTAGTACATTATAATGGAGTTATAAGAGGTCATGAGTTCAACAGTCATAATAGTTATTATTATTTTAATATAAAGTTCACTGGTTCAACCGGTCCGATTTCAATAGCTGAATTGTTCGATCGTTCTGAATATAAAGCCTTCTTACTAGCAGGATTCGCTTTTCTTCTGGGATGACCCAGACCGTCTGATCACAGATCAGATGGTCCAGTCATGAAATACTTCCTCATGGTGTAGTTCACATTATTTCGAAGGAATCCGAGCTGTCAAATCACGATCGGATGGCTCTTGTGGCTCCAGCAGAGGTTGTTGTGATGTGATAAACATCAGGTGATATCATCCCAAAAGTGTAATGTGACTGCCCATATTAATTGGATACATGGATATTGAATTACAATAATGTGTAATATACATATAATATTTATTAAATGTACAAAATTTTATTTGTTATATATTTTATGATATGTATTAAATGTAAAAAATAGTTACATACATCGCCCTTAAAACGTTAAAATTCAAAAAATGATTTACACGATACACATACACAACCTATCGCCATCGTTCCTTTTTTCAAGGATGCCCCCACCACAATGACCTGATAATCATCTTCCCCATCGGTGACCTCCTCTACAGGCGCCCTCGTCAATAATAATAATTCGATACGATAGTATTTATATTTAAGTTTCAATACGATCTTCATTTAAATCATCTTGCAGTATGTGTCTTAAGGATTTTTTTTGATATTTACCTCACGAACCCTATAAACTTTGTAAATTACCTTCTTCGCCTTTAAAACAGTATAATTCCCCCTCGATCCCATAAACTTACTAACTCTTATCTCATGAACCATACGGTTAATCTTTTTGAAGCCCGTGGGGATTCTTGGGGTAATATACATGGTTGATGGAGGTAATTACGTTGTGCAAAATGTTACAAGTAATTTACAAAGTTTATAAGGTTTTTGAGGTAAATATCTCCTTTTTTTAATCCATGTCTTTTTTTGCCGTGAATTTGAAGGCATGCATAGTCTTCTATCAGATTTTGTTCGTACCATTTATTATTTGATTAAATGAAAGGAAAAAAATGCAGAAGAAAAATCCGATTTTATTTCCACAAGACCGTGGAAAACTCCAATTTAACTTTTGTGGAGCGGCGGCTCCCACCGTTTTATGATATTCCCTCCTCTGGACCGGGACGGGCATTTCCGGTTTGACCAGTCCACATCAAACCGGGCCGCCCCACTTCGGTCCACTTGAGCGCGCACATGATGGGTTCAATAATTTCCATTTTAATAGGGGTAAACTGCATACAAGTCCATATAAATTGGAGACGGGTAGCTACATTTTCTCGTGGGTAAACTGCATACGATTTCTTTCTCCTGATTTTCTCTCTCCTAATTGAAATTACTGGTCTATAATTTCTCGTCTCACCATCTCACAAAATCTTATCTCAGTCTTCTCTCTCTCTATATATAGGGGTTGGGGAAGCTGCACTCGGGTGTGTAGCTAACTAGCTGCACCCGACCATTTTTTCATTAATTTTTTGTGTTTTTGAAATAAAATTTAGGGAAATTTAAATCACCATATATCATCATGATATCATGTCAATTACAACTAAATTCGGCACTTCTATCATCTCCATCAAGGCTGACATATTTTAACGATATCAGAATTATTGAAATCACTACAACAAAATTGAGCTATAGTGACGATTTCTTTTAAAATCCATCACTAAATTAGCCGTTGTTAAATATATAATGACAATATTATTCATTGCGAAATGAGTTTTCGTACTCAAAATTAGCAACGAGTATCATATATGTCGTTATATCATTCGCAACAGTCCACATAATGACGTTTATCCGTTGCTATTTTTCAAAATATCAACTAATCATCGCTATTTTTTAGTTCAAAATTTAGTGACGATTAATTAGAAGTTTTCAAAAATAGCAACGAATAAGCGTCTCTATAGGGACAGTTGCTAATATAATGACACATATTATATCGTCGCTAATTTTGAGTACGAAAAATCATTTCGCAACGAATAATATTGTCGCTATATATTTAACAACGGCCGATTTAGTGACGGATTTTGAAAAAACCGTCACTATAGATCAATTTTTTTATAGTGAATTGACCCTATCTAGATTGGCATGTTAGGAATGTTTATTTTTGCATGAAATTCGAAACACATATTCCACTCAATAAATTAAGTAAATCCGCATAAGTTTCCTTCAAAAAAATCAAAAACCAATAAAAAAAATGGCCGGATGTAGCTTGGTTGCCCCCCGGTATAGCTTCCCTTTTCCGAGATAGACACACCACACACGTAAAGCTAATTTAATTTGTCATTCAAACATTGGACACTTAAGCATCAAAACGTCAATCTTTTTATCAGTTTTTTTACCACCAAAACTTGGATTTTTATGCAATATACCCTTCAGCTTACATCATAATGATAAAGTTCCCTACGTCCAATTAGTGGCCATTAAAACCATTGACCAATGAAAACATATTACTGTATTCACGTTGTATTGTTAGTAACGAATCATATCATAGTAATGGGTTTTTGTTTATTTTTCTTCTAATAGTCAAAGCTCGTACCACGAATCATATAATAATAATAATGAGATTTTATTTATTTTTTCTTCTAAAAGTCAAAGACCGATACGATCTGCAACAGAAAAATCAACTATATGAAAATGTAAAACGAATGCAACATCTTTTTGGAATTACAAGAACAAGAAACAACTTTTCAACGAATAAAATTTGTTATTACAGATTTAAAAAAACGAAAATATGGTAACAAATGTCCAAATTATTCATCGCCATAAATATATTTATCGTGGTGATCGTTACTGAGTTAACGATATTTAATTTAGGGATTTTTACCCGGCAGATCTTATAATCTGTGTCAATCACCTCCACAACTTTTGAAACAACTAATTCCTCCCTCGATCCCGTAAACTTGCTAACCCTTACCCTACAGACCATGTGATTAACCCCATCCATTTACCCGTTAAAACTAACCAAATTTCGTTATGTTCTTTTATATTATACCCATTTTGTTTATCAAATTTACATTTAATGCCATTTTCCCCACCTTCCTGCTCATCTCCCTTTCCCCACCACCCAGAGCCCTCCGCCCCGCTCTCCTCCCGGAGCCCTCCGCCCCGCTCTCCTCCCGGAGCCCTCCGCCCCGCCCCCCGCCCACTGTTCCTCTAGCCCCACCTGCAGCCGCTCCCCCGGCCTCCCCAAATCTCTGACATCTTGCAACTCTAGCAGAGAGATAGAGAGAGATTCAGAGTGTGGAAGAGAGATGGCCTACAGCATCTTGTCCTGTGACACCTCCCCCTTATTAGCTTTAGGCGCACGTCGCCTAGTAGCTTCAAGCGGCTACCCCACAACAATTTTCGGTGATTCACCCTCAATAAAATATGGCAGCTCTGCCTTGCTAGCTTCAGCAAGAAGGTCTAAAATCCAACTATCCTTAACAGCCAGATTTTGGTTTTATACCGTATATATGTAAGCCAATATGGTCTTTTGTTTCGTATTATAGTTAAAGTGCCATGATATAAACAGTTTGCCAATTGCTTTACATGACTATTTGCAGCTCTCGATCAATGCGTTTCACGAGGGAGAAGACCAGCGGGAGCAGAAACGGGCAGGTGAAGCAGAGAGTGTTGAGCATAGTAAGGAAGAAACGCGCTTAAAGACATTCAACTACAAGGAGCAGGACAAAGCCACCAACAATTTCAGCCCAAGCAGAATAATCAGCAAGGGAGGCTCCGATGTCATCTATAGAGGTACCTTGCGTGGTAGCGGCAACATTGCACAACGTTGGTCCAACGGCAGAGGAGGAACAACAGTGGTTGTTGCTGTCAAGATGATCATCGGGCCAACCGTGTAAGAGGAGGAGGATTGCATCGCAGAGATCCGAGTCATCGGTAGGTTGCATCACCGGAACGTGGTGAGGCTATTGGGATGGTGCGTGTATGAGAGGCAACTGCTGCTCATGCACGAGTTCATGCCCAACGGGGGCCTCGATTCCCACATGTACAAGCCGGAGCTCCCGCACCTACCTTGGGAGGTAAGGTACTCGAGGGTCACGACGAGACTGGCATCCTCTCTGTACTACCTGCAAAAAGGATGGGTCTGAGTTCAACCCCAAGCTCACCGATTTTGACCTCGCCAGGCTCGTTGATGACCACAACAGCGAGCTGGACATCACGAACGTGGTAGCCGGCACGCGGGGATATCTCGCCCCCGAGTTCTTAATCAGAGGCAAGTTTAGCAAGGAGTCGGACATCTACACATTCGGCGTCGTTCTACTAGAGATAGGATGTGGAAGGAAGCCCTTCAACCAGACGAATGTACCGTCCAACTGTGGGAGGAGGAGCCCGGGGGTTTGCTATTTCGTTGGGTGAAGGGGATCGGAACCAAGAAAACACCTTCTAAAGCATATCCTAGTTGAGTTCGTCAAAGAAAAAGAAGAGTTTGTGAAGAAGGGGATAGAAGAAGCAATAAAGGAGAGAGGAAGAAATCCAACCGTTAGATTTCATGTAGTTTGATTAACTCAGTTTTAATCCAAGCAAGTTAGTCCAAGATGTGTCAATTTAACGGCAGGGATCCTGGAGTAAGACGGAGCTAGTTTACGAGGTCTAGGGAAGAATTAGGTTGTTCAAAGGTCGTGGAGGTAATTGACAAAGATTATAGGGTCTGCCGGGTAAAAATCCCTTTAATTTATGTGTTAACAAAAAAAGTCAATAGGTAATCGTCGTTATATAACTCGTTAACAATGAATGTAGCATTCTTTGTGAATTCTAAGAATCGATCGGAGATAATTTAGCAACATACGGTATATGTTACTACGTGCTTAACATCGGATGATATAGGAAAGAACATTCGAATTATTCGTTACTTTAGGCCATTTTTTATGTTGTGAAGTGTTTTCCATTTGATGCATGTTCATCACAAAAGTCAATCATGTACTTTAAAATTCGTAACGGGCATGGCCATCCATGAGCATAGTTCTGAAGTGCAACTGCAAAGGGCCCATTAACTTTAGGGGCCCAGTTTTACACGTGATCTGATTTTTTGTTTAGGAATTGAAAAATAGTGTCTGCCCTAGTATGCCCTTATAGAATCAATTTTTCGATGAAATCACTTGCTGAAAAATGGATCCCTCTAGATTTGAATTTTTGGTGAACAACTCAATTCTATAATCGAAAATTTAATGAGATTATATAAGGGTTGATGATTCCCTAAAAACAGATTTTTTCATTTTATACTTGATGATAAACACGCTAACGACAATTTGCTCTTATTAGAATTTTTGTAAGGGCCCTTTTTCTTTTGCCTAGGGCCCACGAAATGTCAGGCACGACACTGGTAACATGTAGCACTTTGTTGCTACATTAATACAGATGAATCGAACATCAACCATTATAAGTTACCTTGTTCAAAAACAATCTTATAATCATTGTTAAAGTTAGCTAGAATCGTAATTTCATTTAGTACCATCTCAAAGAAAAAGATAAAAAGATAACTATTGGTATGTAAATCGTTACTGACCATATACATTACAACAAAAATTATATTTGTTGCATATTTCAAACAAGGTAAGAGGTTACCGATATATATAATATGTAAAAACTCCCTCGAATAATGCAAATTTGCAAGGGTTTTTACATTAGTGCCCCTTAGAATATTTAATGACGCCTGTGTCCCTACCTCTTTCATATTTGCCCGGTGATTTTTCATACCTTCCATATTTACACATCTGCTCCCAAGAAGGTTTACAAAGATGATGGTGTAATTATGGAAAAAAAAGTAAGGATACAAGTGTAATTACAATATAATTTTACATGGATATAAGTACAAAATCCCCATAATTGTGGGAGCAAATGAAGTCGGTAGTAGTAACCATGTCTGATTAGTCTAAAAGATGTTGAATAATGAACCATGTGAATTCGTATAAATAAATAAATAAATAAATATACATAGCTTACTTGATTGAACCCACGCATGGGATTTAAATAAGGGAAAAATAATCAACGAATGTACTCTCAAGAGAAATTATATTCTGATTTAGATGCGATCGTTATTTTCTAAAACAAGCTTTAAGAATATAATAGAATTTTAGGAAAATATTATATATATATATATATGTATTACTCATTGTTTTGGCCATGTTTATAAAGTAACAGAAGAGTGATAGGATCTTATTTTCTCAAACACAGTCAAGGATGTCAGTATGTCAGATTTGGGACATGTATCAATTATTCAAAACTATACTGAGTTATAAAACTACCATATAAATCGCCATTTATTTTACAGGTAATTCCAACCCATATACCTTGTGAATACAAGTGCATCCAATGGATACCCCACATAATTGACATAGTATAATCATAAGCTATTCAAAAATGTTCACAACATTTTCACATATGGATTACGTAGAGCGGCAACATGTAATATAGTTGTACACAAAAATGTGCAATGTGCAGAGACTATTGAAGGCTTTTATATATTAGATGTTTCAATCTTTTGGATTAGTAAGTTGTTTTTATCAGAGATACAAAAAGGCATAATTGAATCCTAAGGGAGAGGAGAAAATCTAGCTAGATTATATATATGTAGATCGATATATTGATAAAAATGTGATTCAACTACTCTAATTACATAATCTTAGCTCTAATCCTTGAGTAATTAACCCAATAAAACCCCTAATTACCATTACTTGTAAACTTAATAAAGTATGCTAATTAACATTCTTTTGTAAAAAGCCTCAAAAACACAAAGTGTGCTTGTGTAAATACTCACATGTAAATAGCCTAATCTTCACTGATTTTTAATTAATTTATACTAAATCTAAATTCAACAAAACAACTTCATTATGTAGATAATAATAACAATAATCAAGAAAAAAATACCAAAAATATTACCTTATATTTGAGCAAAAAAATAAACCTTAATTGTTGAGACAAAAAGATGTAAAGTTCAATATTCCCATTGATACAATCTCCTAAAATTGTACCACATTTGATTTAATATACTCTTAATTATCTAAAAAATAAGATCAAAATCATAGGATCAGAGTTTATATGTGAAACTTGGGTTTCCAGACTTCATTGTATATTGTACAGATTTATGATTTTAACCTTATTATTTCATATACAAAAATTAACCGTTTAATTTATTTCTTTTCCAGATGTGTTCTTTGAGTTGTGTTTTAACTAACTACATATACTTAAAATGCAAAAAAATTCAAAACAAAGAGAAATTAGTGTGTTGTGATCACTTATATTATACATATTATCTTTCTTTATTTTTTTTTCTTTTTCTAATTATTAAAAAACTAAAAACATATTAATTATTGTTTTCATTTTTAGCATTTTATTCAATTTTATTTTACAGTTTTTATCAAAAATTAATTAAGAAAATACAAAGCTTCAAAATTTAAGTATAACCCGTATAAAATACCTTCCAAAAATATTTTATATCTACAATTGATTTCTTTTATTTTTGAGATCTTCGTAAAAAATATACATCTCATCGAGATAAATATTTTTCATGAAGATTGTTTTTTCATTTGAATCATCCATTTATTTTATTTTGAAATTCGACCTCTGTTTTTGGTTTGGTTAACGGTCATAGACCACCCAACCACGTCCACCTCACTTCACTTATCCACCCTACTCACCGATGAACCCCTGCTCAACTCACCCTCCCCACGATCGTTACACACAAACCCGCCTCAGATCTGCTTCTTCCTCCTCCGTTACGACGCCCAGCCACCTGGCATGCAACCTAAACGCCTTCACATCCTCCACCACCTACCGTTACTCCCTCTCCACCTATAAAACCCTCCTATCAGCCACTTTAACACCCCATCTACCATTTGAGCAAGGCACAACTCCACCTTCCTGTCTCATTCAAGGTGACAGCTTGAACACCATTGTCGACGGTGAGGGCGTGTATCATCTTCTCAAGGCGCAATCCAATGTGTGGATCTTGCCCCCCTTGCAGTAGCTTCTTTCCCAAGAAGTGCTCCGGCTTCGAAGGCTCATCTCTACCAGCCTTCTGGTGGCAAACAACTGAGGTCCGTCGACCTTCAGCACCCGGGCGAGAACCAATAACCGCATAAAGCATTCCTAAACCCTTCTTCCTCCTCTTCCCTTCCTCCTTTTTCCTCTTATCTTTCGTTCTTATTTGTGAGCAGTCCCAACTTCTGCTACAGATCCGTTCAACCCAAATCAAACACTTAAATCTGACACCGACATTCGCATCACCTTCTTCCTCTACAAGTTCCCACCTACATCTCCATGTCTTCCATTTCCGTCAAACCGTCGCTGGAGATCTAGCTTCTTCTTCGCGTTCGTCAGAGGCCCCATCCACAATTCCTTCATATTTTAAGCTTCAAGGAGGATTGAGTCCATCGTATTCGAGTTATATTTCTTTTCAGGAATCACATAGAATGGAGGATCTCATCGGTGCACCTCGAGCATCCTCAACCAGGTCTCCAAAGCATGTATATGCCCAACAGCTACTCGTCAAACTTTGCTTTCTTCTGTGAAGCACTGTTGTATCTTCTCTCCACCCCGATTTCCCTACACAGAAAGCTCCTCCCCTCGTAGGGAGGAGAAGCTACAGGATCCATCCGATCAACCAGAAGAGGTGACTTACCTACAGATCCGGCGAGCCCTTTCCACCTTCGACATGCATTCTGGGCCATCACATGAGTCCACAACAAAAGTACATGGATCTGGACCCTCTCATTGAGCTATTAGCCCCACCTGATCGAAGATCCACATGTTCCTCCACTGCAAATCAAAGGAGGGAAGGAGGGGTGTTCCCGTTCTACAGGCACCCTTCGATCCCTCGTGACCCTACATCAATACCGTCCAGAGTCCCTCATTCTGAACCCCTCGATCATTCTACATCGAGTGGTTAAGGACGAAGCACGTGGTTCATTGGAAACTATTTGATCTGAATAGCACAACCATTCTAAGCCATTATATCAGAGGCCTGAGTCACGTACTTGGACATTTTGCATCCATACACCTCGAGGTTCCAACATCTACAGAAGATGTTGTAAACAGGATCAACAAGGCATGTTTTGAACAGTAATTACACGGATCCAAATGAAATAAAAGAAAAGCATTACAAATTAACAACATTTTAATCATGCATTTCCCATCCATTATCCGATTACATAATGCAAGCAAAAACCGATTAATTAAATGGAAACATAAATTAGGACTATATCCAGGAAAGGTAAAGCAATAAACAATCTGCGATAAACAAAATGAACGAAAGATTAGATTAAAAATCACTGAAGCATCCATGAAATGGACTGTCCTTAGAGAGGATATCGCCCCCACAATACCGGTGTGTAGGGTACTGACGATTCGCTTCCTGGATACGACGGTACACGATCTTCGTCGGCGCACACCAATGAGACCGTCCTCGAAAGTACCTCTGAGAACTTGCACCCGATAAAAACAGGTCGCAGATGCGGTGGGAGTACAGAAAGCAAAGGTGGCTTGAGCGTCTTTCTTGTGAGTGAAGAAAAACGGTGTCAAGGGAGAGGTATAAAAAGAAGTTTGCGTGCCCTAGTGCACAGTACCTTTCAATTTCTGAAAATACCCCTCAACAGACATGTCTTTTCGGATTCCAAAATCGCGACTAAAACGAGCCGTTGCGTTGAGTCGAACTCCCATTTGCAGTCGAATCCAAATTAATCCGTCTGATTATTTTAATCGACCAACCAAATGAAACCCACAATAAAAGTATCAAGATCTGAATTGACTCTCTCGAGCCCGAGATCGAGTCGGAGACGGAGCAGAGCGAAGCGAAGTGAAGCGCGTGGTCCTCTATCCCTCCTCTCTACTATTGCTACAAGAGCTTGGGTTGTGAACTCATATATAAGCCCACCAAAAGTTTAGAAATAGTAGATGTGGTGCTAAACTTCCAACTAAGCTATTCCACGTTTCAAATTTGGAAATTCTACTTTTCCTCCAAGTCATTTGGTTTCCCAATTGAAACAAAATTGACTCCTATTGTAATTGCATATATTTTCTAATTAAAACCTAATTACATACCTTTAAATACATCAATCTCCCATGAATTATCAATTTGAAAAAGAGATTCAAAGAAAGTTAAAAAACGTCTTTCGGCTGCCACACTTGGCTTTCAGTAAAGGTACCTTCTGGTTTGAACCTCTACATGAGTTTACTACTTTCACTTTAACAGGAATGAAGTGAACTACGTCTTGAACTTCAGACCTTGGTGTTAAAGTATACGATAGAAACAACAAAGTATTGTTCTTGGTACAATCTTCAGGGTTGGTGCTCTTAAAGGTCATGCACCCTTATCCTGTTTCATTAGTGTGTTCAGGAAAGACACTCTTCCTTTAACTGCGGTCCACAGTAACACTCACATAGGTGGCATTCTCTGAGGATGCACTGTTAACATCCTGCCCTCAGGCTTGAACCCATTCAGAGCCTACACTCTTCATAAACTTGCAGTTTATATGGCACTCAGGCTTCTAGGGATAAGATACTCATGTATACACATTAAACTAAAAGTGCCAACCACTTCATCAGACAGCTTGTTATTATCGCATTGAACCTACTTTGTGGGATCTCCACTCAGATAGGTTGGGTTGCTACTGTAGAGGAACTCCCAATGGGTCTCAGTCCCATCCCAAGCATAGACTTTAGGAATAAAGATCTATCAAGTCCCTTAGTCAATGAATCTGCCGTGTTGTCTTTGGAACCAACAAAATCCACAACCAACACTCTTCGAGACACTAAATCCATTAACGTCTTAAGTCTGATTTATATGTGTCTCCTTGTTTTCTGATTGAACTTTGAACTCTTGATTTTGGCAATTGTGGTCATGTTATCACAATGTACCGAGATCGCAGGAACTGGCTGACCTACCATGGGAATTTCATACATAAGTTCCCTTAGCCATTCAGCCTCAATTCCAGTAGTGTCCAAAGCACACAGCTCGACCTTAAAGGTAGATCTAACTAGAATGGTCTGCTTCACAGACCTCCAGGTGACTGCACCGCCTCTAAGGGTAAAGACATACCAGTAACACCATTACTTCCAGACTCCTCTATTTTCCCGATCCAGCTTGCATCACTATATCCTTCTAGTACAGATGGATGTCTACCATAATACAAACTAAGGGAAATAGTTCCCTTCAAGTACTTTAGTACTCGATCCATAGCCTCCCAGAGAGTACGGTCAGGATAACTAGTGTGTCTACTCAGCTTTGCAATCAAGAATGAAATATCAGGTCTCGTGCAATTCGTAAGATATAATAAACTTCCTATCACTTGTGAATACCTTAGCTGAGCTACAGGTACTCCACTTTTATTCTTAAATAATATTTTGGATTAATCAAAAGGAGTGCTTACAGCTTTGCAGTCTTGATATCCGAATTTCTCAAGTACCTTCTCAACATAGAGAGATTGAGAAACTATGATCCCATCAAGTGACAATGTCAGCTTGAGACCCAATATCACATCAGCAACACCCATGTCCTTCATCTCAAACTTGATACTCAAGAATTCCTTAGTCTCATTAATTATCCTTACATGTGATCCGAACAAAAGTATGTCATCAACATACATGTGCAAGACAATACACTCATCACCTTTTACCTTAGAATATACACACTTATCGGATTCATGAACTTTAGAGCCATATGACAAAATTGTTTTGTCAAATTTTTCATGTCGTTGCTTTGGTGCTTGTTTCAATCCATAAAGGGATTTAACAAGCTTGCAAGCCTTTCCCTCATTCCTAGGACTCACGAGTCTGTCAGGTTGATCCATATAGATCTCCCCTTCAAGATCACCATGTAAGAAGGCTGTCTTAACATCCATCTGGTGGATAGAGATATCATATACAGATGCCAATGCTATGATCATCTGGATTGTGGTCATACTAGTTAGAGGGGAATATGTATCAAAATAATCGATACCTTCCTTCTGCCTAAAGCCCTTAGCAACTAATCTGGCTTTATACTTTTCAATTGATTCGTCAAGCCTAAGTTTTCTCTTAGACACCCACTTCACCCAATGGTAGAGCACCCTTTGGGTAAATCAACCAACTCCCATAGTTCCATTAGCAATAATGGAATCCATCTCAGATTTGACGGCTTTCTTCCATTGTTTTGCTTCAGATGAAGCTATGGCTTCCTTGTAACTTGGTGGATTACCCTCGATCTGGTAGACAACAAAGTCATTGCCTAGATCCTTGGCTATCCGAGGTCTTTTACTCCTCCTTGACTTAATTTCTTCTGAAAGATCATTGGGTTCAGGTTGAGTCTCAACCTCCACATTCGTTATACTTTCCACTTGATCTGGAATAGATCCTGATGTGTAGGCACTCTCAACGGTCATATTATGAGGAATCCCAGTCTTCATAGGGAAGACAACATCAAAGAAAGTAGCATCACATAGTTCAACAATGGTGTTCACATCTATGCCTGGTATCTCGGATCGAATTACCAAGAACCTATACGCATAGCTATTTTTCCAAGTAACCTAAGAAAACCACATCAACAGTTTTAGGACTAAGCTTCTTTCTCTTGTGTTCTAAGACTAAAACCTCAGCGAGACAACTCCACACTTTGAGATATCTTAAGCTCGGTTTCCTATTTCTCCAAAATTCAAAAGGACACTTTTCCATGTGCATTGGAGGAATCCTATTCAGAATATGGTAAGCCATATTCAAGGCTTCTCCCCACATGTAGGTTGGAAGTGCTAAACTCTATAGGAGAGCATTGATCATGTCAGTTAAGGTTCTATTTTTCCATTCTACTATCCCATTTGATTGTGGTGAATAAGGGGCGGTAACTTCATGAACCACGCCAAACATCTTACATGTTCATCAAATAGGTTAGAAGTATATTCACCCCCTCTATCTGACCTAAGGCGTTTAAGTACTTTTCCTGTTCGTGTCTCAACCTCATTCTTAAATATAAGAAATTTCTCTAATTATTCATCATTGGTTTTCATTAGATACACATAGCAGTATCTACTTCCATCATCTATAAAGGTGATGAAGTATTTCTTATTGTCTTGGGTCAACACACCATTAAACTCACAGATATCTATGTGCACTAGATCCAAGATCTCACTATCTCTAGAGACAGACTGAAAAGACTTCTTAGGTGCCTTAGCTTGCACATAAATTTCACATTTTTTAGTTTTATCAATAGTGTTTAGGGATCATTTCTAAATTCACCATTCTTTTAATTGAATTTAAATTTACATGTCCCAATCTACCATACCACAGATCACAAGATTCTAGATTATTAACTACATAAAACATGGAATTAGAACATCCAGAATTCAAAACATTCATTCCATCAATGTTTATTGAATCACATATAATTCTAAATAACAAATCAAAATCAGACAAATAGCCTTTTCCATAAAAAATGCCATGTCTCAGAATGACAACTTTATTACATTCAAAGTTCAATTCAAAATCATTTCTAACTAAGATAGAGCTAGATAAAACATTCTTCTTGATGTCACGAACATGGAGTACCCTGTGTAACGTCCAGACATGTTCAGGAGAACCTCAAGTTGACTTGTCCTAACCCTAGCACCCTGGCTGCAGAATCATTCCTCATCTTCACAGTCCCACCACTGCAGGTCTGATAAGAAGATAACAAAGTTTGTTAGAACAAATATTTACATTAGCTCCAGTATCCGCGAGCCACTCATTTGGATCATGGATATGGTATAGTTCATGTTTTACAGAGACATATCCCTCGCTAGCCCTAAGTCCAGCAGTGATCGTATTCACTTACGGACTCCCATCTGCAGCCTTAGCTTGAACCTTTACATGCCTTCTTCCAACGGCCAACCTGATTACAGAACTAGCAGGGTTTATTCTTTGACTTTTCCTGGATCTTGTTCTTGTTTAATTTTATTGTTATTGTTACCTTTTTCCTTCTTATCCTTACCCTTCAAGGTAATGAAATTGACCTTAGCATGAATATCGACAGGAACCACAAGCTTTTATTTCCTGTGTTCCTCCTCTATGGTAATTGTCACCATCAAGTCATCCATGGAAATTTTCCTCTTCCTGTATTTCAGGATCACACCAAGGTCTTCCCAAAACTTGAGGAATTTTTCTATTATGCACATGACCTGAAACTTATCTGGAAGTTTCATTTCGGCATCTTCTAAACCATGTAGCAGGAGTAAAATCTCGTATGCCAGTTCAGAAACCGACTTTCTTTCGACAATGGAAAACTTTAAGAACTTGACCACGGAGTATTTCTCAATACCGAGATCTTCGGTATTATACTTCCGATCAAATATTCACATAGCCTTCGCAGTCTGCGTAGACGAACAATATACATCAAACAATGTATTGGACAAAACATGATGCAACCATGGCATATACGGTCACGTTCCTTCCACGCAGATTGCACCTTCTGGCTGTCGGGTGTAGGATTTTACATTTCCATCGTAGGGCAGTCGGTTTCAAGAATAGAGATTAATCCTATGGTAGTTAACCAGATCTTCATGTGTTGTTGCCAACGCTTGAAATTCTGATCATCAAATTTCTCAAGCATAACCGTCATATCCACCCTCGATTTAGATATTATTTCTGATTTTAAATCCGGTTCGGATATCCTCTCTAAGATTGTTGTAAACAGGATCAACGAGGTATGTTTTAAATAATAATTACACAGATCCAAATGAAATAAAAGAAAAGCATTACAGATTAACAACATTTTAATCATGCATTTCCCATCCATTATCCGATTACATAATGCAAACAGTTACCGATTAATTAAACGGAAATATAAATTAGGGTGAGATCCAGGAAAGGTAAAGCAATAAGCAATTTGCGACAAACAAAATGAATGAAAGATTAGATTAGAAATCACCGAAGCGTCCATGAAATGGACTGTCCTTAGAAAGGATATCGCCCTCACAATACCGGTACGTAGGGTACTGACGATCCGCTCACAAGATATTACGGTACATGATCTTCGTCTGCACACACTGACGAGATCATCCTCGAAAGTACCTCCAAGAACTTGCAGCTGAGAAGAACATGTCACATATGCGGTGGGAGTACAGAAAGCAAAGGCAGCGTGAGTGTTTTTCTTGCGAGTGAAGAAAAACAACATCGGGGGAGAGGTATAAAAAGAAGTTCGCATGTCCTAGCGCTCGGTACCTTTCGATTTTTGAAAACATCCCTCAACGGGCGTGTCTTTTCGGATTCCAAAATCACGGCTAAAACGAGCCATTGCATCGAGTCGAATTCTCATTTGCAGTCGAATCCAAATTAATCCATCTAACTAATTTAATCGACCAACCAAATGAAACCTGCAGCAAAAGTATCGAGATCCGAATTGACTCTCCCAAGCCCGAGCCCGAGATAGAGCAGAGTGGAGCGCGTGTGCGTGTGGTCCTCTATACATCCTCTCTACTATTGCTACAAGAGCTTGGGTTGTGAACTCATATATAAGCCCACCAAAAGTTTAGAAATAATAGATGTGGCACTAAACTTCCAACCAAGCTATACCATATTTCAAATTTGGGAATTTTCAACTTTCCCTCAAAGTCATTTGGTTTCCCAATTGAAACCAAACTGAATCCTATTGTAATTGCATAGGTTTTCAAATTAAAACCTAATTACATACCTTTAAATACAAAAGATCCCTCGCTTGGGGCAAACTTATGAGGAACCCCCATCGAGTTTCAACATTTATAGATAAGTCCCTACCATGACTCGTTTGACAATAAAACTAGTACTTTTCTTATATTTTAGTCCCTTCATTGAATCGTTTTATATCTTTTACATTTGGCATCCAAAAAAGGCCAACTTAATGTCGTTTTAAAGTTTTTTATTTTCTATCTTGTGAGATACTTTGAACCTGAGTTGGAGATGATTAAAATGAAGTATTTATTTTTTATATTGTGGGCTTATCTTATGACTTTGATTACAGATTATTGTTGAGAAATAATTTTGTTATGGGAGATAATTGAGGAGATATTTGAGCACTATATTTTGGAAGTATCTTATGAGTCTTGATGCATAAACTGTAGATCTAATATTGCAGGGTTGTAACTGAGAATCATTTGTAGAATAGATTTGATGCAATTCATGATTCATTGAATATTATTTTTTGATCTAGAATATTGATTGATAATTATTTTTTTGGGAAGTTAAATTTAGATGTAAGAAATAAATTGGAGAAATAAATATATGAAATTATCATGTTCTCTTTGTCTTTAAATTATTTTTTCCTTTCCTTTATAAAAAAATATATAATGGTTTCTTCGTTTTGTTTTCGCATCACATAGTCCCCTTTCTGCAGTTTTCTGACACATAAATTATCATCACAGATAATTAAATATAGAGAATAATTAAAACCACACAATTAGAGAATAATAGTTCCCTGAGTTCGATCTCGGTATACTTACTAAGTTCGCATGGAAGTTTATTTTACTTTGTGAGTTTTTACAACTATTTCTTGTACATTTTTCTGTTTACTTTCTAGTTGTTGTTTTATATCTGTACTGAGCGCTTTGCCCATAAATCTATTTTGCATGAATTCGGCATGTTTGCAGGAGAAACGGTTGCAACAATAGACGGACAATGGTTAACTTGGTTCAGGATTTTTTGTGGTACAATGGATTCTCATTTTTTGTTTGTTGTGCATGTACTGTATTTCTTTTTGAGAGACATAATGTATCTATACATGTTGCTATATTCATATAACATTGTACATATTTTTTGGTGGATGATGCTATGAATGAAAATGGAAAGAAAAAACATGGTTCTTTTTTCTTTACGGTTCTCCTGCATGTTTGTCACAACTCGGTGTTTCGAATGAAAAATCATATGTGTGGATGTGTATTGCCGAGTATCTGGACTCTGGGGACGGAAGACTTGGGATGCTCTCAAGGATGATCAACATTAGAATGTGTCAAGGACGATTGCCGTCGTCTCCTGATAGTTAATCACTAGACCCAATGTACATGTTGAATGCATGTAAGATACTCTTTAAGGATCACTAGTAGAAGACAGAGAACATGCCACAGTATAGTATCGTCGCTTAATGGCCTATTACTATGGCTATAGACACCGTGCCAAATAGTGTACCGTAGCGAAAAAAGCATAAGCATTCGTCATGATAGATGTACCATGTCCATAAATTTTAGGCCAGAGTAAATCCATGCGGACAGTTCAGCTCTCAACTATTGATTACTCTCATTTGATGCAATTGTTATAAAATTCCAGTGCCACCTTTTAGTGACAATATCCTTACTGCACATTTGACTACTATTTCAGGCACCATAGCCAATTCAGTACACTACCATAACACTTGCATGGACTGTATATCTCTGGTGCTTCCACTTATCTGACCAGAGAAGGTAGTTTGTTTATCTCCTCCCAACCTTCTTCTTCTACTGTGAAGTCAGTCTGAGTCGCCAACGGTGCTCATTCTCCATGAACAAGAAGAAGCAATATGGGTTAAAATACCAATATATTTGCTAATTAATTCAGATGAAACAAACATTGAAGATTTTTCGTTAAGTATATACAACAAATTTTTCGGAAAATAACAATACTTGAAAGAAAGATCTATCGTCGATTCATAAAAGAATAAATTCATTGATGAAGATATTTGATAATATCAGAAAGATGTCTTTTATGATATTTTGAGTTATGACACATGTAATGAAAATGACTTTTCTCACATGTTTAAATGGAAAAATCTTAGTTTCCTTTGCATTCATTACTTATTATATCATTTTCTGTCACAAGGAAACTGATGATGAGTATAGAAATTAAATGATTTTGATGATTATATTGATATATATAATCAATGTTATGTTTTTTTAAATAAGCTCAAGTTTGGATATAATATATATAGATAAAATACAAGAGATATTGAGAAGTGACACATGATTTAATTAAGTCAAGGAAGGTTACTTTTTACCCCTATATATAATATAATGCATGATATATCAAATTCTACATTGCCTATGGTAAATTATTAACGTTAGTATACTTTTTTAGAATAAATTACACAAAAGTTTCTAACTATAATCTAATTTTAATGTCATGTCTGCATTTTTAACAGTAACAAAGTGGTATTTTATCTTGAAAAATGGTCAAAAATTAATTTTGAACGAATGTGATCTAAGCTAGATAGACAACAAATAATTAAACCTCAATAGTTTAGGATTATAGTTAGACAAATATTAAAGATGGAATGCCACCTCGTTACATTTTAAAGTTCGGATATGACATTGAAATTATGTGCATAGTTTAGGGACTTCTACGTAATTTGCTTTTATTCGTAAATCTATATTTCAAAATCTAACATCATGGGTGGATTTTCTGTAACCTCAATAATATATATTTTAAGATTTATTAATCCTAATATACTTCACGTAATATCATAATTGTTCATTTTACGACATAATTTATATATTTTTTTAATAAAAATAATGATTGGTAATTTCTTATTTCATACTTGTAAATATTCTTAGTCTTTTTAGATGAATTTTCGACGTTTCATTACAAGTTAAATAATTTTTATTTCAAGTTTCACTTTAATTGGTGATATACCTCAAACAACATTTTAATTTTCATCAACTTTGAGTGCAATGCTAAATAATTGAATACAATATCTAATAAGTATACATTTCTTACCTCACAAATGACAAATGCTATTTTACTTAGATAGATTTATTTTCTAAAATCGATACATGTCTATTTTGTAACAGCCCTAATTTCTATAGGCCAACTAAATCCTAGATGATGAATGATTATGGATGAAAGTTGATGGGATTTGGAAACTCATTAAGTGACTAAGTGGTGGTCTGTGGCCCAGATGTAATTAAGTGGTTAAGTGTGATTAGTGAAGGAAATTCATGGGTGGGCCTTGTTTGCAATATTAGAAAAGTTGAGTGGGTTTTTGTTACAAAATGACCAAGGTCTATATAAACCCACTAACCCCAATCTCGACCACACTTAGTCCCAAATCCTTCTTCTTCCTCTTGAGACTTGGAGCTCTCCTCTCCATGGCCGAAACCTTCTTGGACCTCCACCTTCTTCCTTAGTTTTCTACCTCATATCTCCACCAAATTTGAGTTTATTGGGCTCAAATTAAAGCTGGGAAGGAGAGGAACAAAGATCAAGTGTTGCATGTAAGATCCAAGTCCAAGCTTGGATCGAAATTAGAGTTGAAGGGCTGGAGCTGCTACTGTTCTTGAGCGGTTCTTGAGCAATGTTTAAGGTACAAATTATACCCCTCTTTGTTGCCATTAAGATGGAATTTTCTCCACCCTATGAGCCTTGTGTTGAGCTGTTATATCAAGGTTTTGATTGCGGTTCTTGTTGGACTTTGATTTGGTTTTTGGAGTGGCTTTTGATGGACGGTTTTGGGGATTTCCAGATCTGTGTATGCTTGATTAATCCGAGTTTTTGGCATGGTTTGGGGGAAATTCTTGAGCTCTTTCGTTGGCATTTGATTGTTGTTAGATCTTCCATCATTTTGGCTTTAGATCCATGTGCAATATTTGAATTTCTATGATGATTTTGGGGGATTATGGCTGCTGTTCATATGGACCTGCAGCTGAAATTCAGATCTGTGTTCTTGTGATTTGCATGCGTTGATGCATGATTTTTTTGTATGATATATGGGCCACTTTCGAGTATCCTTGATTGTTGATATTGTCTCCATTCTATTGGTCTTTAATCCATGGCTTAGATGTGGATTTAAGGATGATTTTGGGAGTGTTTTAACTGCTGTTATAATGCAGTTCAACAAGTTTCAGATTATGTGATCTTATCCTTTGAGTGCTGCATGTTTTGAGACATGAAAAGACCTCTTAATGAACCCTTATTGCTGGAATTTAAGGATGAATTGATGCTTTAGTATATGAAGATGAATCACACAAAATTGGATGAGTTTTGAAAGAACTTAAGTGCCTTGAACTGTGAAGTGTTTCTGTTATACTATACATTATGCGCATGATTTAGTTGCTGAATGTTGCATGTTTTGAGGCATGTAATGACCCTTAAAATGCTGAACTGTAAAAGTATTTTGATGCTTTAATCATGGATAGTGAACCCCATAAGATTGTGTGAGAATCTTGAGAATTTATAGGTGCTTGAACTGCTGAGAATATAGTTGTGCACACATGCAAATTCAAATGTTGTCATATGAATGAATTTGATTATGTAGAACCCTCTTCAAACCATATATGAGTTGTGTCTTGGTCTTGTTTGATGACTACAAATATGGACTGGAATCCCTTGATATTAAATTTTTGAACTAAGAATACACTGAGGATAAGCTTTGCCCATTTGGTTGTGCACTCACATGACATTGTGGTTGAATTGTATGTTGAACTTGGGAGTGTAATCACCCTTATAACAACCTTGAGTTGTTCCTTACTTAAGTCTATGATAAACACTTTAAGCTCCCCCTTGCATTGATAAATATAAAGAGTTTAGTGTGATGTTTGTATGAACTATGGACTGTAATATAATAGGAAAATTCACATATGAAAAGAAGACTGTATACGGGGCTTGTCATCTGACCCTAAGTCAGCTAGGGAGTCTAACTCCTCCAAACTGTGAATTGACTTCTGATACCTTAAGACCTTGAAATCTCTAAGTAGCCAGATCTTGTATGTGTGTGAATCTTGGGGAATATAGGAATGAAAGATGTGACAAATCTGGTAGTCAATGATCCTAGGATAAGATGTTCATCAGTAAGAGATGAGAGAAAGACTAATAACAGATCTGTATCCCTGACATTGGATCAGTTGAGGTTCTTACAGAATAAGTTTGGGTCTAGGACCGATAACTTGTAGATGTGCCATAAGTCACAGAAATTGTAGACACATAGAGTGAAACATGAAAAATAAAAGAAATGGTGATGTCACATGTGGCCAGTCGTGGAGGTTTATACTCCGCCTGTGCGAGGGCACGGTGACCCTCACCTGAGCAGGAGATGAGGCCGCTCAGGCTTGGGTAGCAGACACTGAGAGCATGGATCTAGGATCCCAGTCTTTTTCACGTGTTTTCTTCGAGCCGGCTTAGTTTTTACGCTTCTTTGGATCCACAAGTTGTCTAGACCATTCCGCTGACCCGTTGGTTTTTCTTAGAGAGCCTAGGTTGGGGGTTCTCCGCAGTTAGTTACGAGCTTGTCTGGTTTTTACTAAACTCTTCTCCCTCGGGAGTTGAGTGGCGAGAGAGGAAGTCGGGTCCGGCAGGCTTACCTCTTCTCTTTCCTGCCTTTAGTGGCGTAGTACTACCACTGCCTTTCCCTTTGACCACACTTCCACTGGGATTGGCGAGACAGATGAATCCCCTCGGGGGTTTCCTCACCGCAGAAATTAATTACCTTTCCGCCAGGCTTGTGACCTGATGATGGGGTAGTGGTCGATAGACATGTGACGGTTCACCAATTGCCCAGTTAAGTTGTAGTTCCATCCGTAGACATCGATGACTTCATTATTACCTTTCCGCCAGGTTTGTGACCTGGTGATGGAGTAGTGGTCAGTAGACACTGACGATCTCATTATTACTTATCTGCCATGTTTGTGACCTGGTGATGGGGTAGTGGTCAGTAGACACTGATGACCCCTCTAATTACCTTTTTGCCAGGCTTGTGACCTCGTGATGGGGTAAAAGACGTATGACTTTCCACTATCTGCCTAGTGACGACTTTTCCACTAAGAGACTAGTGACGACAGTACCGTTCGTAGAGACTAACGAGGGTTGGGTGTTGAGAGAGTTATGAGTACATTTCCTCTTGTACACCTTCGTGAGCGAGCTATCACATGTGTCGATCGAGGATAAATGAGAGTTGTGAGAAAAAGCTAGAAGGAGTGTTGGGAACTTAGTTAGGATGCAAGACACCATCGCATGCCTACGGAGGCACCCCAACCCTGAGGCATACATCATACCTCAGAGTCATAGTGTGAGGTTCAACCTGGACTTTGAAGTCCTACCCGGATATCGAGGTCCTAACCGGACCAAGACCACAGACTTACTTCTAGGGTTGAGTTGTTGTTTGGTTAGTTCCATTGATCGAGGGAGACACGGTGTGGTAGTGAGCGAGTGTGTTCTTCTTGTTAGCCTTCCGGAAACATGTAAATAACTTAAAAGAATCAATTAACCCATTTTTGCTTGCTAGTTTTCTTTTGTCCACTACAGTTTCCTTACTGTTTTTCTAGCTGTTCTAGTCTTTTTCTTACTACTTTCCTTAATAGAACTGTGTAGAATTTGTACTTGACAATTTTGTGACAGATACTTGCTTGTCCCCTTTCTACTTGTGGCATGCAAGGGTCCGGCGACCGAGTAGCCGACGTAGTGGGTGCTGCAGTCGTTTCTTTTTGGAGGATACACTTTCAGAGCAGGTATATCTTTTGGAGTTCACTTGTACAGTTGTTAGTTGTGCTCTCCTTTGTAGCCTTATTTTTGGGATATATATGTATATGGGTGTTGTGAAAACCCAACATGTTTATATGAATGAAATGAAAAGGAATAGATACCTTATTGTTCAGTTCTGGTGCACTGTTTACTTCCGCTTTTGATTTTCTCGTGGTTGCTTGTTTAGCCAAAATAAATCCTATGAATGTCATGTTTAAAAAGCGAAAAAAATTTCCCAGGTTTTCATAACAATGGATTAACTCTAAGCTAATTAAGTAGGCGAATGACGTGTTTGACGGGTAACCTAAGGTCCTCGGAAGGACGGTCATGACATGTTTGGTATCAGAGCAAGGTTACCCCGATACACGCGTTCACATAACTTAATAGCTTGAGTTTCGAATAACGAGAGTCTTCTGACGTCTTGTGAAGCCGAATGGGAAAATTTTTGACATTCATAAGATTTAGGTAACTACAAGTCACCAGAACATTTCATTCATATAAGTATCCCAAGAGGAGAAATAGTACAACTGATTAATCCCTAAAGTGTGCTTAACTATGCTATGATCCGATGCAGGGAGGATTAGCATGGCACCACGAGCAGCTCGTGATCAGCCAAGAGAGATGGCGCAGGTGATAGCCGCACTCACTGATCTGCGAGAGAGACAGGATCCGATACTTTCCCAGCAGACTGAGTTAGCGGAGCGACAGACTGGGATGGAGTTGAGGATGGAGGAGCTGTCTGACTTCTCATACCACCCATCCAGGGATGAGTCCGCTAGAGTCGAGCATCTAGTCTCTGAGGAGATTCCCCAGCATTCTGAGGCAAAAATTCCAAGTGAGTCAGGAGCCGACAGAGATGAGGTAGGCCAAGGGCCTGTAGCAGGAGTAGAGGTCACAGGGTTTGTTCTTCCTACTGCACCGAGACACCATGATGTTTTCACATCCTACCAGAGAGCTGGAGTACCCAGGTTCCAGGGCACGGGTATGTCTGATGAGGCTGAGCAGTGGCTCAGGACGGTGATGAAGGTGTTTAGGATGATTCAGGCACCACCAGAGTCATGGTTACCCTTTGCTGAGTTCTCACTTACTGGGTTTGCAGAGCGTTGGTGGGAGGCTATTGTGTCTAAGATGGGGCGTGTGCCGACTTGGACAGACTTTGAGACCCACTTCAGAGCCACTTCTTCTCAGGGAAGTGGAGAGAGACACAACGCAGGTTGTTTGCAGAGCTGAGACAGGGCGGAATGACATCGCGTGAGTACTTTGTGCGCTACACGGAGTTGTCACGCCACACATCTTCTGCAGCTGCTTTTCCATATGAGAATCTGGAGAAGTTTGTTCGTGGCATGAGGGAGGATGTTCAGGAGAAGTTGGTAGGGTTGAGACTGACTACCATTGCTGAGGTTACTGACGCAGCAGAGCGGATTGAGGACGTCCGCGAGAGACGTTTTGGGAGTACTTTTAGACCGCCACTGATACCACAGATGTCGTCTGGACCTATTCGGCGGTAGTTCCGACCACAACGGTCAGCATGATGCTTTCGTCCGACAGGAACGGCTTCTTCTGGCAGTGTTCACTCGACCCCCCACGACTACTTTGGGAGGAGCACTGGCCAGTGATGAATCTCGTATTCATCATGCTAAAATCTTCATATTAAAACCCCTGCTTAGTCAATCCAATAAAAATTCCCTTTAATTCTTTGTTTTTATCTTGTACTATATTGTGTATAAATTATCATTAATTTATTGTATTTAATTTCCTCTATTTTTCCTTTATTTATTTTATACTCAAAAACACCTATAAATTAGGTAGAATAATTGTCTATAGTTCACTAACCTTTAAAAAAGCACTAAAAATACAAAAACATCTCAAAACCACAAACTTGGTGTTTTTATTCCCCTAAAAATACCACCAAAAATATGTTTAGTACAAATGACCTCTTTTGGCTTTTTGACCAACATGAAAGTTGTAGATCTCGTCGAGACATGCAACTTTCATGTTTTGACTTTTTCCTAATTCGGCATCTACCTATTTCTTTTCTATTTTTCTTTGTAATTATTTCTGAATTTTCTCAATGGGCCACGTGGCGCCCTCTGGGCCGCCTACGTGGCCCGCCTCCCCTCTTGCCACCTGGCATTCAATCTAACCATCCGATCCACCCCTGATCGCCCTCATCGCCACCGTCCATCACCCACTTTATCTTCAGCCGTCAGATCAAGCCACCAGATCTGATCTCGACCTCTCTTTAGCGCCTCGACTACAACTGTTGGATCAGCCTCCATCCTACGTCTCTCCTTGCGCCACGTCTCTCCTCAACCTCCACCGCTCGATCACCTGCTGATCCAACAACCAGTTACACGCCACATTACCTCTCACCTCAACCACCCGATCCCACGACCATCCAACGATTCTCAATGCGCCACGTCCCCCTTCAAACCCTTGCCATTGGATCTCACCAGCTCTCCATCCGGGCCGCCCTTTAGCGCCCATACCTCCACCACCTGATCAGATCCTAAGATCTGATCGTGGCCCTCCACGCGCACTCCACTCCCAGCCGTTGGATCTCACGATCCAACGGCTGTGGCTCATCGTCAACCTCGTGTAACCTCCCCTTTTCCCAGCCGTTTCACCTCGCGCGCACTTCACCCCCTTCCATTTATCACCGCAACCTCCGGCCATCTTTCTGCATCATAACGTCTTCCCCTCGTAGCTATTACACCCTACTTCTTCGCGAACCTCATCAAACACCATCTCCATTACTCCTCTTCATCATATCAGCCGTTGAAATCCTCGTCGTCACCTCCGTTACAACCACAACCTCCGCCTATTTAAGCCCACGCTCCGCCGTCGGAGAGGGGGGTCCACCAATTTGGGCCCTAGCCTAGCCTCCCCCGCCCCTCCGATGACAGCGGAGAGGGCAGGATGTCGAGCCCGCGGCTCCTCCGCCGTGTAGCGGCGCCATCACGCTCCGCCGAGCACCAGGGAGCGGTCGTCCCTGTTGTGCGAAGACCCCGAGATCCTCGGAGCTCAGCCTAGATCAACCCTCCTCCACCACACCTCGCTCCGGCGAGGTGGCTTGTTTTTCCTTATCTTCTTCTATTTATACCCCCGACTACATACTTCCTCACCCTCATCCGACCAGCTCCTTAGCTCCACCCAACCACCAGCATCCTCGCCGACCACTTCCCCCTTCTCCAGAACCCCCTCACATTCCGACCACCTTCTTCGCTGCCTCGCCGGAGAAGAAGATCCTGGGCCTTCATTTCCTATCACCCCACGGCCCTCGCTCACGCACCTCTTACTCGCATTTCACGCGCACAAGCTTCGGCTACACATAACAATCGCAGGTATCTTCAATGGCCGAGGTTCTTGTCGGAGCTTCTTCGAGCATCGACCCTCCGGCAAAGCTCCACCGACTGCCCACGCCAACCAGCTCCGGAGCATCGCCACAGCACCAGCTTCTTCGCGAGGTCCCCATGTTGCTTCTCCGATAATCAGGGGACCTCGCGGAGCTTGGAGGAGTCCACAGGGGTTCGCCGGAGCACAACCTCCTCCGGTGGGCCTCGGTGGAGGACGACGTACAGTCGCCGTCCGATCAGATAGATCGGACGGCCAAGATAAAGACACGTGGCATCCGAAGCTCCAAACGAAGCTACAGGCTCGGGTCCTACAGAGCCTCGACCTGAGCCCACCCAATGCAGCCACGTGTGCCTGAGCCACAGGTGTCGACCCGAGCCTAGCCCTCACGTACCTTGCACGTGAGGTGCTAGGTAATTTGCACGAAGGACCCCGGAAGAATTGCTAATTACATTTCGGTCCCCAGGCACGTGCCTCACGTGCGTGCTTGGGTATTTTACATGGAGGTCCTTCATACTTTTTGAAATTACAAAAAGGCCTCCGCGCATATGGAAAAATTGCATCCAGGCCCAGGCGGTTTTTCATAATTGCATTTAGGTCCTTCCAGCGACCTAAATGCAATATTTATCCTTTATTTTTATTGCATTTTTATTACAATTATGCCCTTGCACTGTTTTTAGCATAACTTGAACATCGTAGGTCCAAATCACATGATTTTAGTGTCGTTTTGATCCTTGTTTTGTCCTCTTCATCTTAGCATGCTTAATTGTCTTAATTGCTCCTATTTTAATTTAAGTGATTTTTTATGTGCAAAATGGGACCATGTTCTACTCGGTCTTGCTTTGATCTGATGACCGCTTTTCAATGTTGGATTAAATTGCCTCTAATTTCATTTCTATCATGATGCTCATAATTTTTAGGGTATAATTGTAGCCTTGAATCTGTACATAATTTCTCTTGCATATTTATCCATGCATCACTTTATAATTGCATAAAAACCAATAAAAAAATGCATGCATCATGGCATCGCTTTGTAAACAACATAAATTGCATGAGGACTTGAAATGGAAATTAATTGACATTGTGCCTTCATGAATCAAAATTCAATACACACATTAGGCAGTCGTGTCCCTGTGTTCGACCTTGGTAAACTTGCCAAGTTAAAATATTCCACGACATTCAAAGTTCGTGGTTTTTGCTGAACTGAATTCGTCTCCTGTACTACGACTTAATTCCACATTATTATAGAGGCGGATTTCGCGTTCATCAAATGGCGTCATTGTCGGGGATACGGCTTTTCTTAATTTTTGAATTTTAATCTTTTGTTGTTTAAATTTTTAGGTCCTCGTTTCATGCATCATTTCTTTGCATCATATTTGCTGATTTAATTTCTCCGAATATTCCAGTGTTTTTCTTTTGTGGCAGGGCCCATGATGATCGGGGATGCTTGATCCTCATGGAGGCGTGAAGTCGGGAGCTTCCGCTGAAGAGGCCGCAAAGGAATATGTGAAGAAAAATTGGAGTCTTTTTATCGGTCAAATTGCATTGCATCTTGTAAAAAACATTATTGCATCTGCATATTTATTTCCAGTTTTGCATATTGTACACACAAAAAAAATGAGAGTAGATCACTTGATGATCTACCCCCCCCCCCCACACACACACACCTACACCTGCACATACACCATTCCCCTGTGTATTTCTCTCTCTATCTCTCTCTCTCTGTGTATACATTTCACGAACCCCCTCCCCCTCACCCTTGTAACATAGAACCCCCCCCCTAATGCAGGCCTTACTTAGGCTATTTGTAGCCTAAGTATAGGGTGACCCGCCTGCTCATCCCTCCCTCATTCAGTCTTCTTGTACTTAGGTCAATTTTGTCCTAAGTATAGGGGGACCCTCCTCCTCAGTTCCGCTATATCACCCTATACTTGAACCGAGCCTTGGCTTCATGGCACTTGTGCTATGAGGACAAAGCAAATTTTAAGTATAGGGGGGTATACCGTATATTAATGTATATTTACTTTAGCCTTAGCTCGCATTTTTAAAACTTTTTAAATTTTATTTTTCGGGCTGGGTTTTTGTAAAACTAGTGAACTGAGTGCAAACCTGTAAAAAATTATTTATTAAAAATTGAGGGATTAATTTTTGTAAATATTCCTATAAAAAAATTAAAAAAATCTTTCTTGGAATATGACTCTGACTACTAGGTTTAGTAGACATTTTCAGTAAGGGAACCTCGGTCTCCCTTAGTAGAGTGGATGGTTTAGAGGACATCGCAATTGGCCCCGTTCTCAAGTAACACAGGTCTCGGCCCGTACTTACACCCATACTGGCTGAGAGTGGATACTTCTATTTGAGCCTGGGCCAGTCATTGTCTCTCCGAGAAATTAAAAAAAAAAGAAAATTAAAACCCATAAAAATTTGCAAAAGCCAAAAATCACACAAAAATTCACTAACCTAATGATGAACGCAAAATTGGCCTCTTTAATAAAGATAAATAAGTCGTGGTACAGGAGACGAATTCGGTTCAGCAAAAACCACGATCTTTAATGTCGTAGAATATTTTAATTTGGTAAGTCTACCAAGGTCGAACACAGGGACACGGCTGCCTAATGTGTTTATCAAATTTTGATTCATGAAGGCACAATGTCGATTAATTTCTATTTCAGGTCCTCATGCAAATTATGCAAAATACAAAGCGATGCTAAGATGTATGCATTTTTTTATTTTGTTTTTATGCAAGTTAAAGTGATGCATGGGAAAATAATGCAAGAGAATATGTATGCTGAATAAAATATCACAATTATACCCTAAAATATGAACATCATGATAAGAATAGAAATCAGCGTCAATTTAATCACAACAATAAACGTGGTCATCACATCAAAGCTGTTAAGGAATGTAAGACCATGGGGGCGGGAGGGCGGGCACGCCTGGAGGGACGCCTGGTGGAGGGGCGAGGGGCGAGGGTGAGGGGCCTGGAGGTGCGCCTGGCGGGAGGGCGAGGGGCGGGAGGGCGATGACGCCTGGAGGGACGAGGGGCGAGGGAGGGTTGCGCGAGGGGCGGGAGGGCGATGTTGCGCGGAGGTGCGCTTGGGGGTTGCGCGGAGGTGGGGCGCGTCAGGCGGGCGGCGAGCGTGGAGGCGGGAGGCGCGATGGCCTAGGGCGGCGGATGCCCTAGGTTACGATCGGGATCATTGGCGAGGCTGGTAGGTGGGGAAGGGTTAGGGATCGAACATGCTCTGATACCATGTTAAGGAATGTAAGACCATGTTTATTCTGTGAGGTCTAGGGGTCCTTATATAGGACTAAACCCTAGGGTGCTCTGAGGAGAACTTACATAAATACCCCTATGGGGTTACATCGGGAAACAGTTGATAAGGAAACAGTGATACATAAGGAAATAGAGGTAAATAAAGGAACAATAATATATGGTATTCTCTAACACTCCCCCTCAAGTTGGAGCATATCCATCAATCATGCCCAACTTGGATGATATCCATAAAAGACGCTTCTTTGGTAATGCTTTAGTAAATACGTCTGCAAGTTGAAGATCTGTAGAGATATGTGGTGTGACGATCTGTCCTCCTCGTATTGCATCTCGGATGAAGTGACAGTCAACTTCGATGTGCTTCGTCCGTTCATGAAATACAGGATTGGTGGCAATATAGGTAGCAGACTTGTTATCACAGTATAGTGGTATAGGAGTAGTAGCAGGGAACCCAAGGTCTCGTAGAAAAGATACAAGCCACGTAATCTCACAAACAGCATGGGCCATTGCCCTATATTCTGCCTCTGCACTTGATCTGGAGACCACGGTTTGCTTCTTGCTTCGCCATGAAACAAGGTTACCACCAACAAACATAGCATAGCTTGTAATGGATCGTCTATCCTCAGGAGAACTGGCGTAGTCAGCATCTGCATAAGCAGTAATATCAGTATGACCGTTGACCTTATAGATGAGTCCTTGCCCGGGTGATTCCTTCAAGTATCGAAGGATCAGAAGGACATCCTGCCAATCACTGTAAAGAGGTCTCTCCATATGGCGGCTGGATCTGCTTACAACATAAGATATATCAGGCCTGGTAACGGTGAGGTAGATCAGTTTACCCACAAGGCTTCTGTATCGTGTAGTGTCTTCAAACTCAGGATCAGTGGATGTATCGTGTTTTCGTACTTCTGCAGGGATGCCAGATGGTTTGCATCCTTGTAAACCGACTTCTGTAAGAATGTCCAAGCAGTATTTTCGTTGTGATAGATGTAATCCTTCTGCAGTACGTATGACCTCAATACCAAGAAAGTACCGGAGTTGTCCAAGGTCCTTGGTGACAAACACCTTCTGAAGGAAGGCCTTGGTCTCGAGAATTCCATTATCGTCGTCCCCAGTGACCACCATATCATCAACATAGACAACAAGTATCACAGTACCAGTGGATCGTCGTCTAATAAACACAGAGTAATCAGATGTTGTCTTATGAAAACCAAGAGAGCTGATTTCACTGGTAAGTCTGTCAAACCAGGCTCGAGGACTCTGTTTTAGGCCATAGATGGCCTTACGAAGTCGGCATACATACTCCCCCTTGACGGAGTAACCCGGCGGTTGCATCATATAGACCTCTTCTTCGAGATCACCGTATAGGAAGGCATTCTTTACATCCAGCTGATAAATTGGCCAATTCTTGTTAGCGGCAACAGAGAGAATTGTGCGAATGGACCCCATCCTAGCCACAGGAGAGAAGGTCTCAAAGTAATCGACTCCATATGTCTGGGTGAATCTTTTTGCCACAAGTCTGGCTTTAAGTCTGTCAATAGAACCATCTGGAGATTGTTTGGTCGTGAAGACCCATCTGCAAGCAACAGGCTTAATACCTGTAGGACATGGCACAAGATCCCATGTGCCTCTGGATATGAGTGCATCTATTTCTTCATCCATGGCCTATCTCCAACCTGCATCTTGGAAAGCACTGTGATGATCTTTAGGAATGGAGATAGTCATTAGTGCATCTGCATATTGTTTGTCAGTGCATGAAAGGCCAGCAGTAGTAGTAAAGTTAGACATAGGATAAGTGGTACACTTTCTCTTTTGCCTCCGTAATGCAATCGGCAGGTTGTCGGGATCATCCGGGACAGTAGTGGAGGGGACAGTTGAAGCTGGCATATCATCCTGAGGCAGAGGTATGGGTAGAGGGACATCTGGTGATGAGGTCTGAGATCGATGGATGCTTGGTGATGGAGGAAGATGTAAAGGAACATTGGTGACAAGTTGTGTGAAGAAGCTGGTTTGCTCAAAGAAGGTTACGTCTGCAGAGATGTAGTATCGTCTATCAACAGGATCATAACATCTGTAACCTTTTTGAGTGTAGGAGTAACCAAGGAAAATGCATTTGATCGCACGAGGGGATATTTTGTCTTTGGTGTGGAAATTGTGTACGAAGGAGACACACCCAAATATCCGTAGAGGTAGAGGAAAGGGAACATCATTAGGGTGAAGCAAAGAAAATGGTGTAGAGCCTTTGAGAGTAAGAGAGGGAATTCTGTTGATAAGATGGACTGCAGTGAGAACAGCATCACCCCAGTATGTTTTGGGAACTTTCATCTGGGTGAGAAGTGAGCGGGCAATGTTTAAAAGATGACGGAGTTTGCGTTCTGCCACCCCATTCTGCTGAGAGGTATAAGGACAAGATGTTTGATGTACTGTCCCATGGGAAGCAAAGAAATCAGAAAGATCTCGTTGAGTAAATTCCAAGGCATTGTCTGAGCGGAAGACCTGAATATTCGATGAGAAATGATTTTTGACATAAGCAAAAAAGTTTTTGACAATTTTATTGATTTCTGAGCGTTCTTTAAGAAGATAGACCCAGGATGATCTACTGTAATCATCCACAAAGACAATAAAGTAGCGGTGTCCACCAATGGTTCGGACAGGACAAGGTCCCCAAACATCACAATGAATTAAAGAGAAAGATAAAGTTCGACGTGGTTCAGTTCTAGCAGGAAAAGATGCACGGTGATGTTTTCCGAACTGACATGCCTCACACTCGAATGGTTTAAGTATGGACAGTTCAGGGAACATTAAGGAAAGAGCTTTAGCAGAGGGATGACCCAGACGAAGATGCCACAGAAGAGGATCAGCAGAGATGGAGGTTGCGCCAGCGAAACCAGAGTTGGAAGGGATATCAAGGTAATATAAGCCATTCTTCTCATGTCCCCCACCAAAGATCTGTCTCGTCCGGATGTCCTGAAAATAACAGCATAAATCATCAAAAATCACACGGCAGTTGAGTTCTGTACACAATTTGTGAACAAACAGCAGACTGAGAGGAAAAGCAGGAGCACAGTAAACATCCGTTAGCCTAAGTTTAGGGCTAAATTCCATGGTCCCCACACCAGTGATAGGTGAGTAGACTCCATTGGCCACACGAACGTGCTTCACCGTAGAGGGCTCCCTGGGAGAGGTGAGAAGACTACATTCTCCTGTGAGGTGGGTTGAGGCACCCGAGTCGATGATCCAGGTAGAAGTAGAGGTGGAGGCAGAACTTGCAATTGTACCTGTGGTGGTTGCTAGAGTTGCAGTAGGGCCTGAATGCGTAGTGTCAGTAACTGGGTTCTGAAGGAGCTGGCGAAGACGAGCGCATTCTGCAGCAGTAAAAGATCCTGAAGCCTCTGTGAGAGACTGATCTTGTGAAGTTTCCATAGTATCATAATTCGTGTCATAAGATGGTGCCTCATATGCGTTATTAGCTTTGGGCATGCCAAAGGTAGCCCAACATTTGTCAGATGGATGGTTCCAGCGGCCACAATGAGTACATGCTGGATAACGGGCATTAGAAAAATCACGACCACGGCCGCGTCCCGAGTCACGTCCACGTCCCTGTTCTCGTCCTCGACCACGACCAAACATACGCCCTCGTCCTCCTTGGAAAGGTGGGCGTCCTCCAGCAAAGTGAGCAGCAATGTCTGTAGGCGGTGATTGGTTGGGTGTCTCCAGCTCCTGTAATCTGCCAAAAATAGTTTCAAGAGACGGTAGGGCAGCCGCCGTCAAGAATTGCTCTTTAACATATTTGTATCGAGGGTGTAAGCCTGAGAGAAAACGGTACACCTGCCATTCTGCTCTTTCACCTATTTGCTTGTCACAGCATGCAGGTTGAAAAATAAGCAATTCTTCAAATAATCCTGTTAGGAGCCGGTAGTATTCTATCAAGGAGGTTTCACCTTGACTTGCAGACCAAATCCTTGTGTAAATGTCAGAAAGCCTGGATTTGGTTGTTTTCTGGGAGTATGTATTATCAAGACTCTCCCACATTTCTTTTGCAGTTGTTTTGTAGAGCAAATTTGATGCAATATTAGGATCAACACTATTTGTCATCCAAGTGATGACCTAACAATTATCGACGTACCAGGTGTCGTAGTTGGCGTCTGTCTCGGCAGGCGGAATGGTAGTTAGAATATAAATCTTGCGTTGGCCACCAATGAATATTTTAAAGGATCGAGACCATAGTACGTAGTTCTCCGAGCCCTTTAATTTGATAGAGGTGCCCTGTACCATCATAGATGAAGTAGGGTACAGGGGCTTGGAGTCCGAAGACGCAGGAGTAGATGTCATGGTGACCGCAGTAATCAAAAAAGACAATGACCTAGTATGTAGAGGAAATAGAGATCATACGCAACTAGCAAACCATTCTGATGTATCCGTGCAAGACTATCAATCTACGGTTGGGGGTCTGGATCGCATAGATCAAAAGCCTTTGCGAGGAGGATGCCGAAGAGGTCGCTGGGGCCGTGAGGCCGTGTAGCAGGAGTAGCCTGGGGCTGTTGGGCAGGGGCTGTTGCAGAGGCTGGATGCCGATGGCCGAGGGCCTGCAGCAGGGGCTGGATGCTGATGGCCGTGGGGCCGAGGGGCAGGGGCTGGATGCCGAGGGGCAGGGGCAGACGTGGAGCCCAGGCAGGAGCCTGCAGCAGGCCGTTGGGCAGGGGGCCGTGGGGTGAGGCAGGGGCCTGGAGGGCAGGTTGGGCGAGGGGCCTTGGGGCCGTGGGCGAGGGGCCGTTGGGCGGAGAGGCGCCTGGAGTAGCGCCTGGAGTAGCGCCTGGGGCCGTGGGCGAGGGGCCGTGGGCGAGGAGCGCCTGGAGTAGCGCCTGGGGCCTGGAGGCGAGGTGTGCCTGGCGGAGGGGCGGGAGGGCGAGGGGCGGGAGGGCGGGGACGCCTGGAGGGACGCCTGGCGGAGGGGCGAGGGGCGAGGGTGAGGGGCCTGGAGGTGCGCCTGGCGGGAGGGCGAGGGGCGGGAGGGCGATGACGCCTGGAGGGACGAGGGGCGAGGGGGGGTTGCGCGAGGGGGGGAGGGCGATGTTGCGCGGAGGTGCGCCTGGGGGTTGCGCGGAGGTGGGGCGCGTCAGGCGGGCGACGAGCGTGGAGGCGGGAGGCGCGATGGCCTAGGGCGGCGGATGCCCTAGGTTACGATCGGGATCATTGGCGAGGCTGGTAGGTGGGGAAGGGTTAGGGATCGAACATGCTCTGATACCATGTTAAGGAATGTAAGACCATGTTTATTCTGTGAGGTCTAGGGGTCCTTATATAGGACTAAACCCTAGGGTGCTCTGAGGAGAACTTACATAAATACCCCTATGGGGTTACATCGGGAAACAGTTGATAAGGAAACAGTGATACATAAGGAAATAGAGGTAAATAAAGGAACAATAATATATGGTATTCTCTAACAAAAGCAAGCCAATGAGAGCAGGGTCCCAATTACCACATAAAACTCACTTCAATTAAAACAAAGGTAAAAGCGAAAATTAAGCGTACTAAAATGAAGAGGACAAAACAAGGATCAAAACGACACTAAAATCATGTGATTTGGACCTACGATGCTCAAGTTATGCTAAAAACAATGCAAGGGCATAATTGTAATAAAAATGCAATAAAAATAAAGGATAAATATTACATTTAGGTCCCTAGAGGGACCTAAATGTAAATACCAAAAACCGCCGGGAGTCCCTTGTAATTTGTCTAATGCGCGCAGGGACCTTTTTGCAATTCTTTAAAACCTTGAGGGCCTCTCTGTAAAATACCCAGGCACGCACGTAAGGCACGTGCCTGGGGACCATTATGCAATTCTTGAAAACACCTGGGTCTTTTGTGCAAATTTCCCAAGCCCTCATGTGCGGGGCACGTGAGGGCCCAGGCACGAGAGGAGGCTCGGGCTCGGGTCCACGTGGTGGCTGTCTGTGGTTCGGCTTGAGGCTTGGATGACCCGAGCCTATAGGTTGGGCTGGAGGCTCGGGTCAGCTACGTCGCATCATCTGGGCCGCCCGATCAGGAAGATCGGACGGTGCCTGTACTGTCATCCTCCTCCGCGAGTCACCGGAAGAGGCGGGGCTCCGGCGACACGCGAAGAGCTCCGTTGAGCCTCACGAGGCCACCTGAAGATCGACTGAGATGGCCGAGGTCCTCGCGAGGAAGCTGGTGGCGAGGCGGTGCTCAGGCAGTGTAAAGATGGGCAGATCGGTAAAGGGCTACCGGTGGCGGAGCTATCGATCGGAGCTAGTTGCCTCGCTCCGGCCATTGAGTACCTGCAGGGTTAGATATAGCCGAAGCCTTGGGCGAATGCGTGCGAGTGAGGTGAGGTGAGTGAGCGGCCGTGAAGCGACATGAGGCAGTGACCGGAGGGCTCTTCACCGGCGGAGCAGGTGAAGAGGGGGTCGGTACAGAGGGGGTTCTGGAGAAAGGAAAGGGGGTTGGTGAGGATCGGAGTGGTTGGGCGGAGCGAGTAGGTGGATCAGATGAGGTTGGAGATGACTTGCGGTAGAGGGAAAATTCGGAGAAATTACAAGAAAAGGTCCCCTCACCGGAGCAAGGAGTTGGCGGAGGGGGAGGCTTGGGTTGAGCACCCTAGGGGCATTCCGGTCGTCGCCCAGCTGGTCAGCCTTTTCCAGCGAGCTCTGCGGTGGCGGAGCACTAGAACACGACGGAAACCACCGTGGGTCGACACCGAGCTTATGCCATTGTTGTCTCGACGCCCCGCCTTCTCCGCTGTCACCGGAGGGGCGGGGGAGACTAGGCTTAAGCCCAAATTGGTGGACCCTCGGCTACGGTGGTGGGGGAGGGGTTATATAAGAGAAGATGGTCGGACGTTATGGAGGGGTCGGGGGGTTTTTGAACGAAGTTTTAATGGTGGGGAAATGAAGGAGTAGGTGTATCAATGGAGGCGCGAGGAAGGTGGATCTACGGGTGATGTCGGGGAGGCGTTACGAGCTCGAGGGGATGGTCAGAGCGCCGGCCAAAAAAGGAAGGGGGAACGGGGGTTAGGCGAGGAGTAACGGCTGGGAACGGGGCTTTCGGAGGAAGGAGACGACCCTTTGTCCATTGGATTGTGAGATCCGATGGCTAAAAGGAGTGCGTTAGCGGATGAATGGGATCAGATCGTAGATCTGATCCAATGGCTGTGATTGAGGCGCTTGTGGACGGATCGGATTAGGAGATGGAAGGGATCCTACGGTGAGCGGTGAAGAGATGACGTGGAAAGTGAAGGGCCATCGGATGATAAGGCGATCGGACGGCGGATAGATGTAGACGACGTGGGGAGATGGGGGTCGTAGGATGCGAAGGGGATCTAGTGGCTGAGAAGTAGGCGGAAGCGGGTGGGTGAGATTAGATCTCATGAGAGATCTGACGGTTGGAGATGTGCGAGGATGGACGACGGAGATGGAGGCGGGGCGGAGCTGATCCAACGGCCCAGGAAGGGCGCCGGGTGGCGTGAGATGAAGCGGGCCACGTGGCGGCTCCAGAGAGCGCCACGTGGCCCAATGAGAAAATTCAGAGAGAAAAATACAAAGAAAATTAGAAAAGAAATAGTTAGAGGCCGAATTAGGAAAAAGTCAAAACATGAAAGTTACTCGTCTTGACGAGATCTACAACTTTCATGTTAATCAAAAAGCCAAAAGAGGTCATTTGTATAAAAAGTATTTTTGGGGGTATTTGTAAGGGAATAAAAACACCAAGTTTGTGGTTTTGAGATTTTGTTGTATTTTTTATCTTTTTAAGGGTCAGTGAATTATAGACAACTATTCTACCTAATTTTTAGGGATTTTTGAGGATAAAATAATTACAAGAAAATAAAAGGGAATTAAAAGCAATATTTTAATGGTAAAATATATACAATATAATACAAGATAAAAACAAAGAATTACAGGTGATTTTTATTGGATTGATTAAGCAGGGGGTTTAATTTACGACTTTTAGCATGATGAATATGCGATTCATCATACCCCTATACTTAAACCATGCTCGTCCTCGAGCATCTAAAGAATGAAGGAGTTGGATTAATTCCTGACAGTGCGCGTGAAAAATTCAAGGCTCGATCTTTCAAGGACCCTTGACCTAAGTGATCCTAAAATTTTTGGGTTTATCCAAGCCTTAGTCAGAAGGAATCCAACTTCTCTGATTATCAGACTCTCTTTTTGTACATATAATATAAGGGTATGACATTTAGTGTACTGCATTTCATGAGAGCCGAGTCAATGCATCACTCAAAGTTCCAGTCCCAAAGACTCTCCTCTAGACCTAATCCTCAATACTAGGGAATAAGTCTATTCTTGCTTCAGTCAACCGTCTCTATAGTTTATCAGACTTGAAAGTGTAGATGGACGGCCAGATGATGGAGGGACATGGGATTGTGTCTATTTTTCTCACCCTCACATTGGAACAAGGGGCCTCTCGAGTGCCTTTTTACTCAACACATGTAAGTTATTATTTTGTTGATCAATGTGTCCGTCAAAAGAGCTGGAGTCGTCTGCACTTGTTTTTCTGGGAGTACACTGGGGTGTGTCTTTTCTGAGTATCAAAGATACCTTCGACACCCAGACTTGTATCGCTTACGATGCATGGCCCTTTTTGTGGTGTCAGCTGATAAACACGGATCTCACGAGGGTCTAAATTGGTATCTCACACAAGGCGGAGACAACCGTCGCTGTTGCGACTCTCAAATGAAATTCGTATTTGATCAACAATTAACCCACACTAAGATCAATAAATTAGAAACAATGTGGAGTTAAAATTTATTTTTAACTCTGCACAAATGATGTAAAGGGCAAGTATGCAGAGAGTTCGAACACAGGGAGCAAACAGTGTAATTCAGGCAAAAATGTTAAAGTGTGTGAGTGTGTGAAGTGTCTACACTAAGCAAGAGAACAAAGAAATGTTTTTGTGGGTTTTTAATTTTTTTAATATTTTTTTATTTAATTTTTAAATTTTGTATTTGATTTTTTTAATTTTCTGATTTTTATATTTTATATTTTATATTTTCTTTTTTTTCAATATTGGAAATGTAATACAAGGCTAGGTAAAATATTAATAAAAATGCACAAAAATACTCAAAAATCCAGAAATAAAATGTTTTTGGTCTTTTTAATATTTTTTACTGTTTTTGTGATTTTTGGGGATTTTTCAAGGTGTTTTTGATATTTTTTTAAAGATGAAATAAGAGAAAACAGTGCAAACAAGGCTGGCTGTGAGTAAAATGGAATCTAAAAATACCAACCAGTAGCAAAAATATTTTACACTATTTTTCAAATAAGAAGGACAAAATAAGGGATAAACAGAAGCTAAGTTTGTATTTTTTTGATTTTTCTACTATTTTATATATTTTTTTGAAGTTTTTAAGAGTTTTTACTTTTTTTGTGTTTTTCTTTTGAAATTTTTAATGATTTTTGGACTGACACTAAAAGATAATAAAATAGACACTAGGTGATTTTTTTGGGAATTTTTGGAGGGGTTTTAATATTTTTTTGGTATTTTCTAAGGTAGACAGTGCACAAAATAGAGGGTTTTGATTTTTAATAAATAGGAAAATAAAATAAAATCAAAAACTAAATAGGTGGCGTGAAAGTATAGGTGCACAGGAGCTTAAGTCTATTTTTGTGGGATTTTTGGAGTTAAAATGATATTTCAAATAAATACAACAAACATCCAATTAATAATCAGGCCTGGCAGGGGCGTAAATGCAATATCCAAAACATCCAGGGGCATACATGCAATTTTCCACAAAAATATACACTTTATATTCAATTTTTGGCACTAAAAGACAATTAATAAAACCGCCTGGGCCTCCTGGCAATTTACCCACCAGGGCGCGTGACTTGCACGCGCCTGGGAGGGACCAAAATGTAATATCGCAAAAATCTAGGGGCCTACTGGCAAAATAACCAGAAATATTACACTTAATGCCAAAGTTTTGGTACTAAAACTAAATACACAAACAACCGAGGGTTCCTCTGCAAAATGCCCACCACCTCACGTGTACAGGTCACGTGAGGTGACGTAGCGAGGACCTAAATGCAAATAAATAAAGTCTGGGGGTGTTTATGCAAATATTACAAAAGATTTAAACTGCAGATACAAGTTTAAATACTAAATATTAAATGCAAAAATGACGAGGGTTGAGATGCAAAATACCCACGCCTTATCTCCTCGTGCGTGATCGAACGGTGAAGAGCCGCTCACTTATCCACGTGGCGCACGCACAACGCGCGATGACGGTTCGGCGATCAGCGGCTGAGATCAGATCTGGCGAAGATATCGACGGTGGGAGCGTGCCAAGATCTGACGGCTGCGGCTTGATCTGGAGCGGGCCGAGGATCGGACGGTGGAGACACACGGAGGAAGAACAGGGAAGAACTCCGACGCTGCGAAGTTCCTCCGGCGAGCTGACGCGCCTCCGGTTGTCTGGGCTGCTCCAAGAAGGTCCGGGAGACTCCTGCGGTGATGCTCTGGCGTCTGGGGCTCTCAGAATCGCCGGAGAAGCTCTGAGGTGCTGCTGCAAAGGCGGCGGAGCTCGAAGCTCCAGGTATCTCCGGCGGAGGTCGAATCCGAGCCCCCAGGCGCTGTGATGCTCCAGGTGCCTGCAAAAGGTGGTGAGAAGGCCCAGGGCAAATTGCCTGGGCCTCGCGAGGACCTAATCTAAGCGCGAGGTGGAGTGGTCGATGGTGGCCGGAGTTGCGCTCCGGCGATGATGCGTGAACGGGCGAAATGAGCGATTAAACTTAGAGATTCTTTAGGGTTTTCGAAGATTAAGCTAACAGGAACCTAAGGGGATAAACAAGAAGGTGGGGCGAGCCCTCAATGGCCGGAGCCAGAGGAAAAAGGGGTACCTCGACACCGGCACTTGGCGGAGGTGGTGGAGCTTCCCTCGACTTCGCGCGCCTCAGCTGAAGGGCCGGCGGTGGAGCTGTCACCTCCACGGAGCTCAGGAGCGCAAGAGAGACGCTGAAGGGTGGACCAAGGGAACTCGATTTGAATTCAAAGTTGGGGGGTTGGTTTTATGCGGTTTGACCCCTGACTGAGGTGCTCCAAAGATCAAGAAATATTTTGCAAATCTTGGGTTCAAAGACCAAGATTAAGCTTGGGCGAGTGAGATAGAAGGTTGGTGAGCAATGTTGCAGAAGAAATCATCACGAAAACATGAAAGAATCGACCTGGAAAAAGCCAAAAAGATGGCCCAAAAACGAGGTCTGACATGGGCTACAGGGGTAGGTCAGACTGTTGACCGAGGTCAACAGTCCTGGCCTCCTGGTTGGTCCACGTGGACCAACCAGGAAAAACCCTGAATTAATGTTTTATTAATTCAATTTAAAATAATAAAAGGCCGAATTAAATAAAAGTTATAAAATAAAAAATGTTCAAAATTTTATGTAGTATTTAATTCTGATTTTTATTTATTTTTATGACTTATATTTTTACAAGTTACATTTTTAACCCTATATAGGTATATTACCTATGTATTTTGATATTTTTATTTTTATTTTGGTATTTTCAATTTTATTCTTTTTGTTTATTATTTTCAAAAATTATAAAATACTTTTAGATACATAAATCTATTTTTCTTTTATTTTTCTGATATGTTTTGTGTATTTAATAAAATACAAGTAGTAATATTATAGGTATGTGTATAGGTATTATACCTGGTAATGTATATACAAGTATTTTTATTTTGATTTTTATTTACATTTTATTCTGATTTTAATGCACACAATTATTATAAGTAATATTTACAAAATTATAAAAATATAGAAATGAATAAATAATGAATAAAGAATAAATTGAATATTTTATTCAGTACAAGTATACAAAGAGGGTCCAAAAGTCAACTTTCAAACCGTAGCTCCGCCAAATGCGAAACCACCGCCATTGGATAGATTATTTTATTCTATATACAATTAAAGGTGAGTACACTGCATTTGGAGTTGTCGTTTGTGAGATACGGGTCTGGGAAGTTGGGATTTTGGATTCTTATTCAGACCATATCTTTTTGTCTGTACATGACTTTTCTGTGAAATCAATTTTGTCTTTTTCTTTATGAAATTATCTACAATTTTCATATACAAAGTTTCTTTATTTAATGTATAAAAAGTGGAACCAAAAATAGGTCCCAAAATGAATAAGGAATGAATAAAAAGTATATGTGTTTTATCTGTGTTTCTGACCTTATCTCCCCCTACTTTATTCCTTGTCGACCTATTCATCAAGATGCCTAGGTCTCGGGGGTTTTGGGTCATAAAATATTTACAATATTTTATTCTTTTTCTTTTCTTTATTTATTCTATAATTTTGGCCTTAATTACAGTAATTTATACACTGTTGAGATGCATATGCATGAAGGCTAAGATGCTTGATTTAAGGCTATTTACAGGCATTTGCTAGGGTTTTAGGTGCCAAAATGATAGAATAGAGATGATGAAATGTGGATTCATCATCTCCCTATACTTTACCTTTGCTAGTCCCTAGCAAACACTTATGCAATAAGTGCAAAAAGAGAAAGAAAGAAAAGAAAAAGAAGAACTTGGATTTTATTTGATTATCAAACTTGTCTTCGCAAAATCAAAGTTTGGAGCTTAAATCGGACCTTTAGAAATTTAGTGCGGGCGGAACCTTAGTGAGAACCGTGTTTGAAATCCAACAGTCCTTGAGGATCACAAAACTCTGCCCAAGTCTCCTCAATAGCCAGGTCAGAAATATCTCAACTCATACGCAAACCCTTACGACTATGAATCTGACTTGTACAGTGTAAGTGATGGTGGCTCTCCCCAACTAGAATGACAAAGAAACTGACTTCTCCAGTATGACAACCCAATGATTCCCCAATCCAACAACTCTATCCTCGAGGAGCGGGGTATTCCCTTCTAAGTTCAAGTGGCAACCAGCTCAAGAGGAGGGGGTGAAGAGAAGAATGGACGGTAGCCAGTGTAGCTACCTATCCTTGGATGCAAGACCAGTGTAGTCAAGTCATCCTGCTGCAGGCTCACATGATATGACTTTGGAACTCAAGCTTGCTTATTGACTTTGTACATACTTGCAGGCTTTTTATTTTTGTACATGCCTGAACATTTTTTTTTTGAATACTATATACAGCAGCATTTACATAAGGAGTTTTTCCTCATGAGCCAGTAGACTATCCCTCTTTTGAAGCTTTATCGCAACCCACAGCCTCTTGTCTTTAGACTTCCTAATCACTGGACGGGTTGGGGTGCACTTCCCTCCCTAGAGGAGGACAAATGTTTCCACTTGTGTGCGTCTCATACCGGCAAATCCAATCCCCTCACCACTCCAACTGAGTTGAGCCATGTGAAAGGTGCAGGTGTCCAAGTAAGGTCATTATCAACAAGAGTCGTGTGTGTGCTTCGAAATACTCTACTTAGGCAGTCAAGAATCCATTGAACTAAGTCCCGTGATCCTCAAAGAATTAAGTCAACTAGACCTGAAGTACCTCAAACCCAGTTCCTATAAGGTTCCTGTAATTAGGTAGATTATAAGGTCCAATCAAGCTCCAATCTTCGGATTTTACTCAGACTTGTTCAACTATCAAACTCAATCCGAAAAATGCGAATGCTATGCAATGCAATGCAGAAAATATTTTTGTGATGCAATTTTCAAAGATTTTGAACTTTTTATGGATTTTTGAAAAGATGATGCATGCAGATGCAAATGCATTTTTTTGTATTTTTCAAACAGATTTTTCAAATGTTTTTGAATTTTAATTTTGCAAATGTTTTTGGGAATTTTTGAAAACAAAAAAGATTTTGGCTGAACACTAGGTGGAAAATATGTACACGGGAGTGCTTCTTATATTTACAAGAAGTGGATTTTAAGAATTTTCAAGGGTAAGTGGTCAATTTTATACAGATATACATAAGATAGATTTTTGTGTGATGTGAATATTCCTCAAACTTATTTGACACAAGCTTTTCACACAATTTTTGAAAACTATAGTCCAAAATAGTTTTTACAAACATTTTACACACATTTGAAAATCATTTTGCAAAGGCTTTCAAAACAGTATATATAGGTTTTTCAAATCAATTTTGCAACCATTTTTCAAACCATTTGCAAATCATTTTTCAAACATTTTTATTTCACACAAAGAAAAGAAATTTTGCAATCCACACATTTTCACACAGGTTGAAAACACGAAACAAAATATTTTCAAAATAGTTTTCAATAGATGTTCACAAAGATTTTCAAACTATTTTTCAAACATTTTGCAAAAAACATTTTCACCTGATTCATTAATCAGTAAATACAAAAATAGTCTGAGGAATAACCACATCTTTTTATTAAGGATTCTTAATGAATTTTAAAGAATTATTAGCTATATTATTGAGAAAATACGAAAGTACGAGTTATGGCTAAAGTATATACACAGTATATACGACCCCCCTATACTTAGCTTGAGCTATGTCCTCATAGATCGGAGAGAAAAGAGAAGACATAACTCGTACTAAGTATAGGAAAATCTAAAGAATAAAGGAATGAAGTAATGAATCAATGAATGAGAAGTTGACCGTCCCCCCTATACTTAGGATCAAATAATCCTAAGTATAGCAGACTGTACACAACGCAGGGAGGGTCAAGGGTGGGAATGAACAGATCGTACTCAGATTGTCTCCCCCTATACTTAGGGTAAGATATCCCTAAGTATAGGCAAAAGAGGAGACAATGGAGAGGATCGAAAAGAATAGAATCGCTCGGGGTGCCAACCCCCTATACTTAGGACAAAGTACGTCCTAAGTATGGAAAACTGTCTACAAGGGCGGCACCTTTTTGATAGACAAAGACGATAGAAAAGGAAAAGAAGAAAAGAAGAAAAGAAGAAAATAAATCAACAGAAAACAAAGTGATATAAACAGATGGATCTGTACAGCGGAAGATAGACTTGATCACCATGTATGAGATGTAGATGATGAGAGTTAAGTGACACATCTCATACCAGAAGAATGGGGGCAACGTCAATGGTCGGCGGATCATGATCAAGATATAGTTTCAGGCGTTGACCATTGACGCGGAAGGTAGAGGAAGATGACGGTTCGGATATGTCGATGTTGCCATTGTCATGTACCTTCCTGACCACATACGATCCTTTCCACTTGCTCTGCAATTTCCCTGGAAATAACTTTAGCCTTGAATCAAACAACCATACTCTCTGATCTGGCTCAAACTGTTTATGGCTGATATGCGAATCATGCCATGTCTTCACTTTCTCTTTGTACTATAGGCTGTTGGAGAAGGCTGTATCTCTCCAATTCCTCCAGGGCTGCCAATTTTGCTCTTCTCTGTTCTCCTATACTCTCGGGATCTAGAAGCAACTCAGTAACTGCCCAAAAAGATTTGTGCTTGATTTCCACTGGCAAATGGCACGGCTTGCCATAAACGAGACGAAAGGGAGATGTTCCCAATGGATTCTTGAAAGAAGTCCGATAAGCCCACAAGACCGAGTCCAAAAGTTGTGACCAATCCTTTCGGTCTGGGCGGACCACTTTCTGCAAGATAGTCTTTATCTCCCTGTTCGATACTTCGGCAAGACCATTAGTCTGAGGGTGATAAGGGGTGGCAACCCGATGGTCAATGCCGAACTCGTCTGCAAGGGCCCTGACTTTGTCATTGATGAAGTGAGACCCCCCGTCTGAAATCAAGACTCTAGGTACTCCGAACCGTGAAATGATATTTCTCCTCAAAAATTTGCATACGGTTTTAGCATCTGCGGCTCGGGCGGGGATGGCCTCAACCCATCGGCTGACATAGTCTACAGCGAGCAAAATATGCTCGAATCCCTGACTTTTAGGAAATGGGCCCATGAAATCAATTCCCCATGCATCAAAAACCTCACAGAAGTGAATGGGTTGCATGGGCATCATGTCTCTCTGTCCGCAGGTTCCCATTTTCTGACAGTCAGTACATCTCTTCACGAACTCATCAGAATCCTTGAAGAGAGTAGGCCACCATAGGCCGGATTGAAGCACCTTCTGTGCTGTCCTTTTTCCAGAATGATGTCCTCCTGCCTCAAGCTTGTGGCAGTATGTGAGGACGCTATGCTGCTCTTCTTGAGGAATGCACCTCCTCCAGATACTATCCCCTCCTTCATGATAAAGGACGGGATCCTCCCAATGATAAAACTTGGCCTTAGCTAGGAAGGTCTCAAGTTTCTGCCTGGGCCAACCCTGAGGGACTGTCTTGGCAACAAGATAGTTTACAAAGTCAGCATACCACGGGAGTGAGGTGACAGCCAATATCGCCTCATCTGGAAATGTCTCTGTTATCGGTGCGCTGGGCTCAGATTCCTCAAGATTCTCCAATCTGGAGAGATGATCCGCCACCACGTTCTTTACTCCAGGCTTGTCCTTAATCTCAATATCAAATTCCTGGAGTAGAAGGATCCATCTGGTGAGACGTGCTTTGGCATCCTTCTTAGCCATTAAATACCGGATGGCGGTATGATCAGTGTAAATTGTTACTCTAGATCCAAGAATATATGATCGATACTTATCAAGAGCAAAAACTACGGCCAGCATCTCTTTCTCAGTTACAGTGTAATTCCGCTGCGCGGCATCCAAAGTCCGGCTGGCGTAGTGAATGGCAAACGGTAATCCATCCCTCCTCTGTCCGAGCACAGCCCCAACGGCAAAATCTGAAGCATCCGTCATGATCTCGAATGGAAGAGACCAATCGGGTGGCTGAAGGACAGGAGCTGAAACAACCATGTTCTTGAGAGTCTCAAATGATGCAAGACACTTATCATTAACAATAAACTCAGTGTCTTTGGTCAGTAAGTCAGTGAGCGGTCGGGCAATTCGGCTGAAGTCTTGAATGAACCGTCGGTAGAAACCGACATGCCCCAGAAAAGACCGTAACTGACGCAGATTAGACGGCGGATTGAGTTTTCTGATGATGTCCACCTTAGCCGGATCGACCTCCATGCCCCTGTTGGAGACGATATGACCAAGGACCGTCCCCTGAGTCATCATGAAATGACTCTTCTCCCAGGATAAGACAAGATTAACCTCTATGCAGCGCTTGAGAACACGGTCTAGGCAGTCAAGACAAGCGTCGAACCCGCGCCAATAGACCGAGAAGTCATCCATGAAGACCTCTAAACAGTCACCCACCATGTCCGAAAAGATGGACAACATGCACCTTTGGAATGTCGCCGGAGCGTTACATAGACCAAAGGGCATCTGTCTGAAAGCATAAGTCCCAAACGGACAGGTGAATGTCGTTTTCTCCTGGTCTTCGGGCGCAATGGCCACCTGATTATATCCAGAGTACCCATCGAGAAAACAGTAATGGCTCTTCCCAGCTAACCGCTCGATAATCTGATCAATGAATGGTAGCGGGAAGTGATCCTTCTTGGTGGCCTCATTCAATCGTCTGTAGTCCACACAGACCCTCCAAGAAGTTGGTACTCTGGTAGCGATCTCCTCTCCAGACTCATTGACAACTGTAGTGATACCCGTTTTCTTGGGTACCACATGTAACGGACTTACCCATTTGGAGTCGGAGATGGGATAGATAAAATCGGCGCTCCACCACTTAGAATTTTCTTTCATGACTACGTCTCGAAGATTCGGGTTCAGCCGTCGTTGAAACTCACGCGACGGCTTAGCGTTATCTTCGAGATAGATGTGGTGAGAGCAAAGATTTGGGCTCAGCCCCTGGAGATCAGCTATACTCCAACCGATTGCCTTGCGGTTTCTTTCAAGAACCTCCATCAGACGAGATTCTTGTTCTCCAGTCAAATCTGCTGAGATAATGACTGGGTGCATTTCTGGCTCTCCAGCAAGGAATCTGTACTTCATCGACTGCGGCAGAGGTTTCCTTTCTGGACAACTGGGAGGCGGCAGATCTGGTTTCTGATATGTCTGTGTAAAGGCGACCAAATCTGCATGGGAGAACTCTCGCTCTGCATGAAGTGCTGACGAAGGGCGGCCTGATGGATCATCAATAAACTGCACTGGCTCGCACTCTGTCATGGTTGTTGGCTCAGTAGGAATCAGACAAGGTAAATAGTCATCAAAGTCATCCCAATCAATGTCTGAATCCGAGGGATCAGAAGACGATGAGCAAGATTGAAATTCCTCAGCACCACTCATCACAACACTGTCAGCCTCAGAAATATCCTCATCCAGGGGTGTGCTCTCCCGGCTCTCGACTGCCATGAGCTTGAGATACAATGAATCTGTCGGCAAGGCGAGGGTCGGTGCTACGGGGTCTTTCCAGTTGGATTCATCATCAGTCATCTCAAAATCACAAACCTGGTGGATGTCTAGCTCCTCCTCTGTCATCTGCTCGGCCTCGCTGGACTGCTCTGAGCATTCTGCCTCTCTGGCTCTGATCTCTTCGATCGTATCGATTTGTATGGTTTCGCCCTCTACGCGAAAGCATACCTTCCCACTATCATGATCGGTCACCGCCTTGGCTGTGGCCAAGAATGGACGTCCGAGAATGATGGGGGCATCAGTTACCGACTCAGGGATCTCCATGTCCAACACAACGAAGTCCACGGGGAATTTCAAGCCCTGAATGGTAACGACCACGTCTTTCAATAACCCCTTCGGCCTCTTAATCGACCTATCAGCAAACTGAAGGACGGTTCTGCTACGAAGAAGAGGGCCAAACTCGAACTGCTTGAGTAGGGCTGCCGGAAGGAGGTTAATTGAAGAGCCGCTGTCTAATAGAGTACGATCAAACTGTTGCTCTTGAATCTCGCATCTGACATAAGGAGCTCCTGCGTCTGGTCGCTTGGCTGGCAATGTTTTCTGAATGGCGCAGCAAGTGTCATGAGTGAGCATATGGATTTGATCTCTGTGCCTCTTCCTTCTTCGAACAGTAGTTGTTTCTTTCAAGTTCTTCTTGAAGAAGGGGATATGCTCAAATGCTTCTCGTAGAGTCAGCTGAATATGAAATCTGTCAATCATCTCGTTGCCGAACTCTACCTGTTGGTTCTTTTTGGGATTTTCTTTTTTATTCCCCTTCGCTCGGTGGAGTGCCTCAGGGAAGGGGATGGTAGGGGCCTCCTCAGATGGAGGACTAGGAATCGGTCCCTGTGCCTGTGAAGACGGAGAATCCATACAAAAATCATCATTCACCACATATGGATCCGCAATTTGAACAGAAACCTTTCCTTTATTCATATTTTTGCTTTTGTTTTTCTTCCCATAGTCACTAGATACAAAATGTGGTGGCATCACAGAAGATGGCTCAACAAAAGTAGATGTGGTGGCCTCAGTACCACCACTAGCACCTGTCTTCGCGGCATCAGCACCGCGCTCTGGTTCATCTCCCAAAATGGTGGCTTCAGCACCACCGTCTGCATCTGGTATCACGACGGCATCAGCACTGTCGTCCTGGACTCCATCATTGGTGGCATCAGCACCACCGTCTTCAATATCATCTGCAGCGGCATCAGTACCGCTCCTCTGCTCCTCTGGCGCTCCTGGTTCGGCATCGGGTTGTCGCTCAGAAGAGACGCCGCCGGCTGGTATCCTACCGCTCCTAGTAGTCACAAAATCAGCATCATTCACAAAAGAAGACATATCATTCAAATTGTCACTAGGAGAGGCACCCTCTATGAACTCTACCTGCTCAGATTTTCTTTTGAAATTATTAGGGTTTGGTTCGATCTGAGCTGGTATGGCGGCCTTGCCTTTGATAATGTCCCGCATCTCCTGCCGGAACTCATCCATTTCTTGCCTGAAAGATGCTCGCTGTTCAGATAGCAAGCGGGCAAGATCATCAAGGGCTGGGTTCTCGTAGGCTGGACCCTGAGAACCGGATGACTGTCCTTGCTGGAAATGGGGTTGCTGCTGGTGTTGTTGCTGAAATTGAGGGGGAGGCTGGTGATAAGAATGCTGAGGCGGCTGTCGCGGCCTCCACTGTTGTCCCTGATAGGCGGGACGAGGACCACTCTGATACTGCTGGGGCTGGTTGTACTGGGGCTGCTGGTGTTGTTGCTGTGGCTGGCCGTTCTGCTGCCCTTGAGCAGGGGAATGCTGTTGGGATGAGGATCCACCATTACCCCAACGGAATCCGGGGTGATCCCTGCGAATCGCTGGCTGCGGGTATCGGTCATACCAAATCCCGTTGACTTCCATCAACGGTTCCTTCTCGAAGGAGGGTGGAGGAAGAACTGCCAGTGGCTGCTCCGGCTGATACACCACCATCTGAGTCTCCTGAGATGGCGGTTGCTCTGGATGGTACTGCAGCAATGGAATCGGCTCCGCCTGGATATGGTTCACCTGGCGGTATGAGGTGGAGGCCTGGTTGGGATTGCTGCTGCTGGAAGCAACCTGTGACCTGGGAGGCTGTTGGGAATGGGCCTGTGCCTCCTGAATACAGAGAATTTGGGTTTTCAGGTCACTCATTGTCTTGGTGAGAAGGTCCATCTGGGCTAGACCTTGATTCTGCTTCTTTTCGAGGATCTCCATGCGGTCCAACTTCTCGCTAATAATGCCCATGTCGGCTACTGCTGATTCGGCTTGGGCTGCGGCCACCGACGTTGTGCTGGGACCGGCATCGATGCGGGCGATCCTCTGAAATGATCCCGCTCCTTGCGGGGGTTTCTGCTGAGTGTAGATTCTAGCCTGGGTCATCACTGTAGAGTTCTCTGCCATTCCCTCATAAATGGCCCAGACGTCGTCTTCTCCCTTGGAGAAATATGACCCACCGCAAGAGGCGTTCACAAGCCCCTGCAGCTCCGGTGTCAGCCCACAGAAGAAACTCTGCACCAGATGGGGCTTGGAGATATCGTGATGTGGACACCGGTCTATGAGCTCTCTGAATCGATCCCATGCTTCATGGAACTGTTCATTTGGGATCATGGTGAAATTGCTGATCATGGCTTGAGCTGCGTTTGTCCGGCCGAGAGGATAGTATTTCTTCAAATATACGGACCGGAGATCTGCCCACGTGTCGACAAATCGCCCTAAATGCTTGAGCTAATATGCGGCTCGATCAACCAATGAGAATGGGAAGGCGATCATCTTGATAGTGTCCTCGGTCAACAACCGATCGTGGATAGTGCTGCATATCATTTCGAACTCTTGGAGATGGAGGTGCGGTTCTTCGGTCGGCAACCCATGGAACTTGGGTAGCATCTGAATCGTGTTGTGCCGAAGCTCGAAGTCTCCATGGATTGGTGGGAGTCTGATCCACCGGTGAGTGAGGGATGAAGCTGGGTTGTGAAGTTCCCTCATGATAGTCTGTGGCGGTCGCTCACCGTCTGGGTCGCCTCCTCCTGCATCGGGTCCTCCTCCTTCTCCGCCACCGCCTCCTCCAGGTCTGTTCTCTCTCAGATGTGCAATCTCCCTCATAAGATCACCCATGAATGTGCCCTGGTCACGGATCTGTCTCTGCATATTCTCTAGGGACGCTAGCAATGAATTGTTGATGGCTGCTTGATCAATAATGAACGGAGGGTGATCGTGATCATCTTGGTGCTCGCCTCTGTCTACCATTGCTTGATTCTCTGAAAATGCAAAAGAGGCCATTTCAGGTGCTGTTGAATGTGCTGAACTCTGTGATGCACTGAATTCTGATACAATTGGACTGAGGGAAGGAGAATGGGAAGGGTGGTCGAGGGGGAACAGGGTGGATGTGAACTCAGGCTCGGAGAGCGGACTCTCCGAGTTGTTCCTAGATGAATAAGGAGGAGTGCTGGATAGCGGTGCCGACAAGGTCGGCCTAAGAGATCTCCGTCCCATCATCTTGATTATTTGGAAAGAGTGGGGGCAATGCAAGAGAAAAAGAAGAGAAAATGAGATGCAACAAAAATGTGCACAATTGTGCGGTGTTTTTGATCTTGACCTTAATAAATCTAACAATCAAACTCAAAGCAAGGGTAAGTTCACCAACTCAACTCGTGAAGCCGTGAAGGTTCGGCTTTTATCTTGTTAGTTTTAGCTTGTTTTTCAGGTATTAATCTTTTCACGAGTCCTTAGAGCGCTACGCCTATAAGAGAGAGAGTACTGCCAGGAAAGTGTCCCCGTACTTGTCCTCCTCCTGTGTAACCTGTAACTTGCGCTTTTTGAGGTCCTTGTAACCCTTCCTGGATCCCTACTCAGCCAAAGAAAAGAGAGAGGAAGCCGATAGGCGAAACCGATACTTCGGACCTCGCTCGCAACGGAATCACCCGTGAGCGTACAAGGTCCTACTCGGACGCAGCCGGTGAGACAGACACACCCGTGAAGGCGTGGCCTAGGCTCGGTACTTCGGACAAGGTCGGCGCTCTCACAATAGAGAGTCACCAATGGCGACCAAATCCTACTCGACTACGTACGATAGTAGCGCCAATACTTCGGAAATCCAGGCGATACACAAGGCAGCCACAAGTTGGGTTTTGGGCTCTAATCCTTACGAAGCGCTCACCTCACTGGGAAGGAAACCTTCCTATGCAACCTGAAAACAAGTGAGGGTGTTACTCTCCCCAAGCAATGAATCCAATTACCGATTTTATTTTTGGTCAAGTTTTCTTTAGCAGTCCCTTTTTTAATTTTTTTGGTGTTATCGCTTCTTTTGAGTCAATTCAAACAAGCGCCTAACGTTTTTGTATTTTTTCCTTTATCCTACTTTGTCCAAAAACAGAGGGAGAAAAGAGTCGGAAAAGCCGTGCAAGTCGACACCAAGGTGGAAATCTCACCTTTGTGCCTAGATGATGCGTGCAAAGTTAGAAGACTTACAGCGAATCCCGGCTCTCTCCATGCGGGATGCAAAGCAGAATATTTAAACCTAATCTATATGGCGAATGCAAGCGGAAAGCGTCCTAGAACAGGCAACTGCTAGCGTGAAGAACCACAAGTTAGCTAATAACTCCTAATCCGAGTGTCCGGTCTTGGCTCACCCCTCCTCTGCCCAACACATTTGGAGTAGGAGAAAGCGCTTGTTCGGGTGTGAGCTCGCGGCGCGTGGATTTGGAAGTTACTCGCTAACTGTTTAATTAGTCTAAGTCCAAAACGTAACTATAGGAGCATGCAAAGATAATTAGGTGTTTGGACCTATTCTAATCGAGTCAAGCAGACCTTGATCTAAGAGCTCAATCCACAAAATAAAGTAAAAAATGAAATCAAAACCGGAAAATGACAATCGATGAAAACGCGGTCAAAACGGCGGTGAGCCCCCGGGTGAACAAACACCCGGAAATTAGGCCCGAATGTCTAAGTGTCCAAGTCCAAGGTACCTGTATTATTACAAATCAAATGAATCACTCTCTCACTAAAAATGAATGAAAACTAATCTAACACTCTCTCTCTCTCTTACTCCTTGCTCTCTCCTGCCGGCTTGGCTAAAGAACGGCCGGCTCCACGTCCCAAGGTTGCGTCGAATCGCCTAAGCGGTCCGCCTCACTCCGCGGTCCCTCGCAAGAAGACAAGAAAAGAGATGGTCAGATAACTCAACAAGATATATCAAAAATGTGAGAAGTGGAAAGTGAAGCTATGGTAAACAATCACACAATCAAGTAAAAATGAACTACAAGCTGTTGCTCCCCGGCAACGACGCCATTTGATAAACACGGATCTCACGAGGGTCTAAATTGGTATCTCACACAAGGCGGAGACAACCGTCGCTGTTGCGACTCTCAAATGAAATCTGTATTTGATCAACAATTAACCCACACTAAGATCAATAAATTAGAAACAATGTGGAGTTAAATTTTATTTTTAACTCTGCACAAATGATGTAAAGGGCAAGTATGCAGAGAGTTCGAACACAGGGAGCAAACAGTGTAATTCAGGCAAAAATGCTAAAGTGTGTGAGTGTGTGAAGTGTCTACACTAAGCAAGAGAACAAAGAAATGTTTTTGTGGGTTTTTAATTTTTTTAATATTTTTTTATTTAATTTTTAAATTTTGTATTTGATTTTTTTTAATTTTCTGATTTTTATATTTTATATTTTATATTTTCTTTTTTTTCAATATTGGAAATGTAATACAAGGCTAGGTAAAATATTAATAAAAATGCACAAAAATACTCAAAAATCCAGAAATAAAATGTTTTTGGTCTTTTTAATATTTTTTACTGTTTTTGTGATTTTTGGGGATTTTTCAAGGTGTTTTTGATATTTTTTTAAAGCTGAAATAAGAGAAAACAGTGCAAACAAGGCTGGCTGTGAGTAAAATGGAATCTAAAAATACCAACCAGTAGCAAAAATATTTTACACTATTTTTCAAATAAGAAGGACAAAATAAGGGATAAACAGAAGCTAAGTTTGTATTTTTTTTATTTTTCTACTATTTTATATATTTTTTTGAAGTTTTTAAGAGTTTTTACTTTTTTTTGTGTTTTTCTTTTGAAATTTTTAATGATTTTTGGACTGACACTAAAAGATAATAAAATAGACACTAGGTGATTTTTTGGGAATTTTTGGAGGGGTTTTAATATTTTTTTGGTATTTTCTAAGGTAGACAGTGCACAAAATAGAGGGTTTTGATTTTTAATAAATAGGAAAATAAAATAAATTCAAAAACTAAATAGGTGGCGTGAAAGTATAGGTGCACAGGAGCTTAAGTCTATTTTTGTGGGATTTTTGGAGTTAAAATGATATTTCAAATAAATACAACAAACATCCAATTAATAATCAGGCCTGACAGGGGCGTAAATGCAATATCCAAAACATCCAGGGGCATACATGCAATTTTCCACAAAAATATACACTTTATATTCAATTTTTGGCACTAAAAGACAATTAATAAAACCGCCTGGGCCTCCTGGCAATTTACCCACCAGGGCGCGTGACTTGCACGCGCCTGGGAGGGACCAAAATGTAATATCGCAAAAATCTAGGGGCCTACTGGCAAAATAACCAGAAATATTACACTTAATGCCAAAGTTTTGGTACTAAAACTAAATACACAAACAACCGAGGGTTCCTCTGCAAAATGCCCACCACCTCACGTGTACAGGTCACGTGAGGTGACGTAGCGAGGACCTAAATGCAAATAAATAAAGTCTGGGGGTGTTTATGCAAATATTACAAAAGATTTAAACTGCAGATACAAGTTTAAATACTAAATATTAAATGCAAAAATGACGAGGGTTGAGATGCAAAATACCCACGCCTTATCTCCTCGTGCGTGATCGAACGGTGAAGAGCCGCTCACTTATCCACGTGGCGCACGTACAACGCGCGATGACGGTTCGGCGATCAGCGGCTGAGATCAGATCTGGCGAAGATATCGACGGTGGGAGCGTGCCAAGATCTGACGGCTGCGGCTTGATCTGGAGCGGGCCGAGGATCGGACGGTGGAGACACACGGAGGAAGAACAGGGAAGAACTCCGACGCTGCGAAGTTCCTCCGGCGAGCTGACGCGCCTCCGGTTGTCTGGGCTGCTCCAAGAAGGTCCGGGAGACTCCTGCGGTGATGCTCTGGCATCTGGGGCTCTCAGAATCGCCGGAGAAGCTCTGAGGTGCTGCTGCAAAGGCGGCGGAGCTCGAAGCTCCAGGTATCTCCGGCGGAGGTCGAATCCGAGCCCCCAGGCGCTGTGATGCTCCAGGTGTCTGCAAAAGGTGGTGAGAAGGCCCAGGGCAAATTGCCTGGGCCTCGCGAGGACCTAATCTAAGCGCGAGGTGGAGTGGTCGATGGTGGCCGGAGTTGCGCTCCGGCGATGATGCGTGAACGGGCGAAATGAGCGATTAAACTTAGAGATTCTTTAGGGTTTTCGAAGATTAAGCTAACAGGAACCTAAGGGGATAAACAAGAAGGTGGGGCGAGCCCTCAATGGCCGGAGCCAGAGGAAAAAGGGGTACCTCGACACCAGCACTTGGCGGAGGTGGTGGAGCTTCCCTCGACTTCGCGCGCCTCAGCTGAAGGGCCGGCGGTGGAGCTGTCACCTCCACGGAGCTCAGGAGCGCAAGAGAGACGCTGAAGGGTGGACCAAGGGAACTCGATTTGAATTCAAAGTTGGGGGGTTGGTTTTATGCGGTTTGACCCCTGACTGAGGTGCTCCAAAGATCAAGAAATATTTTGCAAATCTTGGGTTCAAAGACCAAGATTAAGCTTGGGCGAGTGAGATAGAAGGTTGGTGAGCAATGTTGCAGAAGAAATCATCACGAAAACATGAAAGAATCGACCTGGAAAAAGCCAAAAAGATGGCCCAAAAACGAGGTCTGACATGGGTTACAGGGGTAGGTCAGACTGTTGACCGAGGTCAACAGTCCTGGCCTCCTGGTTGGTCCACGTGGACCAACCAGGAAAAACCCTGAATTAATGTTTTATTAATTCAATTTAAAATAATAAAAGGCCGAATTAAATAAAAGTTATAAAATAAAAAATGTTCAAAATTTTATGTAGTATTTAATTCTGATTTTTATTTATTTTTATGACTTATATTTTTACAAGTTACATTTTTAACCCTATATAGGTATATTACCTATGTATTTTGATATTTTTATTTTTATTTTGGTATTTTCAATTTTATTCTTTTTGTTTATTATTTTCAAAAATTATAAAATACTTTTAGATACATAAATCTATTTTTCTTTTATTTTTCTGATATGTTTTGTGTATTTAATAAAATACAAGTAGTAATATTATAGGTATGTGTATAGGTATTATACCTGGTAATGTATATACAAGTATTTTTATTTTGATTTTTATTTACATTTTATTCTGATTTTAATGCACACAATTATTATAAGTAATATTTACAAAATTATAAAAATATAGAAATGAATAAATAATGAATAAAGAATAAATTGAATATTTTATTCAGTACAAGTATACAATGAGGGTCCAAAAGTCAACTTTCAAACCGTAGCTCCGCCAAACCACCGCCATTGGATAGATTATTTTATTCTATATACAATTAAAGGTGAGTACACTGCATTTGGAGTTGTCGTTTGTGAGATACGGGTCTGGGAAGTTGGGATTTTGGATTCTTATTCAGACCATATCTTTTTGTCTGTACATGACTTTTCTGTGAAATCAATTTTGTCTTTTTCTTTATGAAATTATCTACAATTTTCATGTACAAAGTTTCTTTATTTGATGTATAAAAAGTGGAACCAAAAATAGGTCCCAAAATGAATAAGGAATGAATAAAAAGTATAGGTGTTTTATCTGTGTTTCTGACCTTATCTCCCCCTACTTTATTCCTTGTCGACCTATTCATCAAGATGCCTAGGTCTCGGGGGTTTTGGATCATAAAATATTTACAATATTTTATTCTTTTTCTTTTCTTTATTTATTCTATAATTTTGGCCTTAATTACAGTAATTTATACATTGTTGAGATGCATATGCATGAAGGCTAAGATGCTTGATTTAAGGCTATTTACAGGCATTTGCTAGGGTTTTAGGTGCCAAAATGATAGAATAGAGATGATGAAATGTGGATTCATCATCAGCCCGACTCCTTGGTCCTAATTAGCGCTTGGTCCAAGTGGACACTTTAAAATGTTTGGGAGCGCTCGCCATTGGTGGAAGCTCATTTGTAATTTGACTTTGGTATTCGGAGCTTTTTCTTTGACATTTCATTTCTTTTGTTGGCTAGCTCCACTGCTTTTACCAAGAGTTGGCGCACACTGATCAACAAATTCCTTTAAGTTTCATCACACCCTGGCACTTTTAGGTAAATATCAAAAAGATAGCATATGAATCTTGTTCACATACTGGCTAAGGTTTTGCTGACACTCAGGTTTTTTGAAGCCTTCATTAACTTTATCCCATCCTCGAATATCATAAGATCGGGTCTAAACTCAACTCTATGGTCATAGTTCCTCAAGTGATATCTCAACTCAGCTCATCAACCATGCAGTTGTGGAAGTGATTGTGCTGATCATATTTTCTTGAAGGTAGAGATGAAGAGTGCAATATAGCACTCAAATCTTTCAAACCAGAGGAGTGTGGATATTTAAGTCTTGAAAACCCTAATGACTAAGGCATGTTAACTCAGACTCTCAAGATCCCAGAGATCCAGTGTCCTCAAAATCCTCAAGCCTTGAGTGAGTGTGAAAATGTGTCAGGAATACACCAACTCCTTAGGTTAGTGAATTTTTGTGTGATTTTTATCTTTTGCATATTTTTATGGGTTTTAATTTTCTTTCTTTCTTTTTCTTTTCTTTTTTTATTCCTCTGAGAGACAATGACTAGCCTAGGCTCAAATAGAAGTATCCACTCTCAGCCAGTATGGTGTAAGTACGGGCCGAGATCCATGTTACTTGAGGATGGGGCCAATTGCGATGTCCTCTAAACCACCCACTCTGCTAAGGGAGACCAAGGTTTCCTCACTGAAAATGTCTACTAAACCTAGTAGTCAGAGTCATATTCCAAGAAAAAATTTTAATTTTTTTACAGGAATATTTACAAAAAATAATCCCTCAATTTTTAATAAACATTTTTTTTACAGATTTGCACTCAGTTCACTAGTTTTACAAAAATCCAGCCCGAAAATAAAATTTAAAAAGTTTTAAAAACGCGAGCTACGGCTAAAGTAAGTATACAGAAATATACGGTATACCCCCCTATACTTAAATTTTGCTATGTCCTCATAGCACAAGTGCCATGAAGCCAAGGCTCTATCCAAATATAGGGTGATATAGCAGAACTGAGGCGGCGGGTCCCCCTATACTTAGGCCAAAAGGGGCCTAAGTACAAGAAGACAGAATGAGGGAGGGATGAGCAGGCAGGTCCCCCCTATACTTAGGCTACAATTAGCCTAAGAAAGGTCTGGGTTGGGGGGGTGTTCTATGATACAAAGGTGAGGGGGAGGGGGTACATGAAATTTACACACAGAGAGAGATATAGAGATAGAGATAGAAGGAGAGAGAGAGTGAAATATACAGGGGGATGGTGGAAGTGAGTGTGCATGTGCAGTGTAGGTGTGTGTGTGTGTGAGGGGGGGGGGTTGTTTTTAGTACAATATGCAAGACTGAAAATAAATATGCATGTGCAAGTTATCTATTTTTTTTACAAAATGCAATGCAATTTTGACTGCTAAAATCCTTTAATTCCTCCACAGGTTCTTTTGCAGCCTCTTCAGCGAAAGTTTCCGACTTCACGCTTCTATGAGGATCAAACGTCCTCGATCACCATGGACCCTGCCACAAAAGATAAATCTTAGAATATTCTGAAAATTTAAATCAGCAAATATGATGCTAAGAGATGATGCATGAAACGAGGACCTAAAAATTTGAAATTATTCATCAAAAGATCAAAATTCAAAAATTAAGAAAAGCCATATCCCCGGCAACGACGCCATTTGATGAACGCAAAATTGGCCTCTTTAATAAAGATAAATAAGTCATAGAACATGAGACGAATTTGGTTCAGCAAAAACCACAATCTTTGAATGTCGTGGAATATTTTAACTTGGCAAGTCTACCAAGCTCGAACACAGGGACACAGCTGCCTAATGTGTTTATCAAATTTTGATTCATGAGGGCACAATGTCGATTAATTTTTATTTCAGGTCCTCATGCAAATTATGCAAAATACAAAGCGATGCTAAGATGTATGCATTTTTTTATTTTGTTTTTATGCAAGTTAAAGTGATGCATGGGCAAATAATGCAAGAGAATATGTATGCTGAACAAAATATCACAATTATACCCTAAAATATGAACATCATGATAAGAATAGAAATCAGTGTCAATTTAATCACAACAATAAACGTGGTCATCACATCAAAGCAAGCCAAGGAGAGCAGGGTCCCAATTACCACATAAAAACTCACTTCAATTAAAACAGGGGTAAATGCAACAATTAAGCATGCTAAAATGAAGAGGACAAAACAAGGATCAAAACGACACTAAAATCATGTGATTTGGTCCTACGATGCTCAAGTTATGTTAAAAACAGTGCAAGGGCATAATTGTAATAAAAATGCAATAAAAATAAAGGATAAATATTACATTTAGGTCCCTGAAGGGACCTAAATGTAAATACTAAAAACTGCCTGGAGTCCCTTGTAATTTGTCTAATACGCGCAGGGACCTTTTTGCAATTCTTTAAAACCTTGAGGGCCTCTCTGTCAAATACCCAGGCACGCACGTGAGGCACGCGCCTGGGGACCATTCTGCAATTCTTGAAAACACTTGGGTCTTTTGTGCAAATTTCCCAAGCCCTCACGTGCGGGGCACGTGAGGGCCCAGGCTCGAGAGGAGGCTCGGGCTCGGGTCCACGTGGCGGCTGTCTGTGGTTTGGCTTGAGGCTTGGATGACCCAAGCCTGTAGGTTGGGCTGGAGGCTCAGGTCAGCCACGTGGCATCATCTGGGCTGCCCGATCAGGAAGATCGGACGGTGCTTGTACTGTCATCCTCCTCCGCGAGTCATCGGAAGAGGCGGGGCTCCAACGACATGCGAAGAGCTCCGCCGAGCCTCGCGAGGCCACCTGAAGATCGACTGAGATGGCCGAGGTCCTCGCGAGGAAGCTGGTGGCGAGGCGGTGCTCAGGCAGCGTAAAGATGGGTAGATCGGTAAAGGGCTACCGGTGGCAGAGCTGTCGATCGGAGCTGGTTGCCTCGCTCAGGCCATTGAGTACCTGTAGGGTTAGATATAGCCGAAGCCTTGGGCGAATGCGTGCGAGTGAGGTGAGGTGAGTGAGCGGTCGTGAAGCGACGGGAGGCGGTGACCGGAGGGCTCTTCACCGGCGGAGCAGGTGAAGAGGGGGGTCGGTATGGAGGGGTTCTGGAGAAAGGAAAGGGGGTCGGCGAGGATCGGAGTGGTTGGGCGAACGAGTAGGTGGATCACATGAGGTTGGAGATGACTTGCGGTAGCGAGAAAATTCGGAGAAATTACAAGAAAAAGTCTCCTCGCTGGAGCAAGGAGTTGGCGGAGGGGGAGGCATGGGTTGAGCACCCTGGGGGCACTCCGGTCGTCGCCTAGCTGGTTAGCCTTTTCCAGCGAGCTCTACGGTGGCGGAGCCACCAGAACACGGCAGAAACCACCGTGGGTCGACACCGAGCTTACGCCATTGTTTCCTCGACGCCTCGCCTTCTCCGTTGTCACCGGAGGGGCGGGGGAGACTAGGCTTAAGCCCAAATTGGTGGACCCTCGCTACGATGGCGGGGGAGGGGGTTATATAGGATAAGATGGTCGGACGTTATGGAGGGGTCGGGGGGTTTTTGAACGAAGTTTTAATGGTGGGGAAATGAACAAGGATGTGTATCAATGGAGGCGTGAGGAAGGTGGATCTACGGGTGATGTCGGGGAGGCGTTACGAACTCGAGGGGATGGTCAGAGCGCCGGCCAAAAAAGGAAGGGGGAGCGGGGGTTAGGCGAGGAGTAACGGATGGGAACGGGGCTTTCGAAGGAAGGAGATGACCCTTTGGCCGTTGGATTGTGAGATCCAACGATCCAACGGCCAAAAGGAGAGCGTTAGCGGATGAATGGGATCAGATCGTAGATCTGATCCAATGGCTGTGATTGAAGCGCTTGTGGACGGATCGGATTAGGAGATGGAAGGGATCCAACGGTGAGCGGTGAAGAGATGACGTGGCAAGTGAAGGGCCATCGTACGATAAGGCGATCGGACGACGGATAGATGTAGACGACGTGGGGAGATGGGGGTCGTAGGATGCGAAGGGGATCTAGTGGCTGAGAAGTAGGCGGAAGCGGGTGGGTGAGATTAGATCTCAGGAGAGATCTGACGGTTGGAGATGAGGCGAGGATGGACGACGGAGATGGAGGCGGGGCGGAGCTGATCCAACGGCCTAGGAAGGGTGCCGGGTGGCGTGAGATGAAGCGGGCCACGTGGCGGCTACAGAGAGCGCCACGTGGCCCAATGAGAAAATTCAGAGAGAAAAATACAAAGAAAATTAGAAAAGAAATAGTTAAAGGCCGAACTAGGAAAAAGTCAAAACATGAAAGTTGCTCGTCTCGATGAGGTCTACAACTTTCATGTTGGTCAAAAAGCCAAAAGAGGTCATTTGTATAAAAAGTATTTTTGGGGGTATTTGTAAGGGAATAAAAACATCAAGTTTGTGGTTTTGAGATTTTTTTTGTATTTTTTATCTTTTTAAGGGTCAGTGTAGTATAGACAACTATTCTACCTAATTTTTAGTGATTTTTGAGGATAAAATAATTACAAGAAAATAAAAGGGAATTAAAAGCAATATTTTAATGGTAAAATATATACAATATAATACAAGATAAAAACAAAGAATTACAGGTGATTTTTATTGGATTGATTAAGCAGGGTGTTTAATTTACGGCTTAGCATGATGAATACGAGATTCATCACCTAAGGAGTTAGTGTATTCCTGACACATTTTTACACTCACTCAAGGCTTGAGGATTTTGAGGACACTAGATTTCGGTGATCTTGAGAGTCTGAGTTAACATGCCTTATCCATTAGGGTTTTTTAGACTTAAATATCCACATTTCCCTGGTTTGAAAGATTTGAGCGCTATATTGCACTCTTAATCTCTACCTTCAAGAAAAATATGCTCAGCACATTCACTTCCACAACTGCATGATTGATAAGATGAGTTGAGTTATCACTTGAGGAGCTAGGACTAAAGATTTGAGTTTAGACCCGATCTGATGATATTCGAGGATGGGATGAAGTTAATGAAGACTTCAGAAAACCTGAGTGTCAGCAAAAACCCTAGCCAGTATGTGAACAAGATTCATATGCTATCTCTTGATATTTACCTAGAAGTGCCAGGGTGTGATGAAACTTAATGATTATTGTTGACTAGTGTGCGCCAACTTTTGGTAAAAACAGTGGAGCTAGCCAACAAAAGCAATGAAATGTCAAAGAAAAAGCTCAATCATCAAAGTCAAATTATAAATGAGCTTCCACCAATAGCGAGCGCTCCCAAACATTTTCAAAGTGTCCACTTGGACCAAGCTCTAATTAGGACCAAGGAGTCGGACTGTCACCAAAAAAGGGCTCTGCATCGTAAATGCTACAAGTCTGGGTGTTGAAGGTATCTTAGATACTCAAAAGAGACACACCCCGGTGTATTCCCAGAAAAACAAGTGCAGACGACTCCAACTCTCTTGACGGACACATTGGTCAACAATTTAAAAATTTTATATGTGTTGAGTAAAAAGGCACTCGAGAGGCCCCTTGTTCCAATGCGAGGGAGAGAAAAATAGACACAATCCTATGACCCTCCATCATCTGGCCGTCCATCTACACTTTCAAGTCTGACGAACTAATGAGACAGTTGACTAAAGCAAGAATAGACTTATTCCCTAGTATTGAGGATTAGGTCTAGAGGAGAGTCTTTGGGACTGTAACTTTGAGTGATGCATCGACTCGGCTCTCATGAAATGCAGTATACTAAATGTCATATCCTTATCTTATATGTACAAAAAGAGAGTCTGATAATCAGAGAAGTTGGATTCCTTCTGACTAAGGCATGGATAAGCTAAGAATTTTAGGATCACTTAGGTCAAGGGTCTTCGAAAGATCAAGCCTTGAATTTTTCACACGCACTGTCAGGAATTAATCCGACTCCTTCATTCTTTAGATGCTCGAGGACGAGCATGGTTTAAGTATAGGGGTATGATGAATCTCATATTCATCATGCTAAAATCTTCATATTAAAACCCCTGCTTAGTTAATCCAATAAAAATTCCCTTTAATTCTTTGTTTTATCTTGTACTATGTTGTGTATAAATTACCATTAATTTATTGTATTTAATTTCCTCTATTATTTCTGTATTTATTTTATCCTCAAAAACCCCTAAAAATTAGGTAGAATAATTGTCTATAGTTCACTAACCTTTAAAAAAGCACTAAAAATACAAAAACATCTCAAAACCACAAACTTGGTGTTTTTATTCCCCTAAAAATACCACCAAAAATATGTTTTGTACAAATGACCTCTTTTGGCTTTTTGACCAACATGAAAGTTGTATATCTCATCGAGAGAGCAACTTTCATGTTTTGACTTTTTCCTAATTCGGCCTCTACCTATTTCTTTTCTATTTTTCTTTGTAATTATTTCTGAATTTTCTCATTGGGCCACGTGGCGCCCTCTGGGCCGCCCACGTGGCCCGCCTCCCCTCTTGCCACCCAGCATTCAATCTAACCATCCGATCCACCCCTGATCGCCCTCATCGCCATCGTCCATCACCCGCTTTATCTTCAACCGTCAGATCAAGCCACCAGATCTGATCTTGACCTCTCTTTAGTGCCTCGACTACAACCGTTGGATCAGCCTCCATCCTACGTCTCTCCTTGCGCCACGTCTCTCCTCAACCTCCACCGCTCGATCACCTGCTGATCCAACAACCAGTTACACGCCACGTTGCCTCTCACCTCAACCACCCGATCCCACGACCATCCAACGATTCTCAATGCGCCACGTCCCCCTTCAAACCCTTGCCGTTGGATTTCACCAGCTCTCCATCTGGGCCGCCCTTTAGCGCCCATACCTCCGCCACCCGATCAGATCCTAAGATCTGATCGTGGCCCTCCACGCGCACTCCACTCCCAGCCGTTGGATCTCACGATCCAACGGTTGTGGCTCATCGTCAACCTCGCGTAACCTCCCCCTTTCCCAGCCGTTTCACCTCGCGCGCACTTCACCCCCTTCCATTTATCACCGCAACCTCCGGCCATCTTTCTGCATCATAACGTCTTCCCCTCGTAGCTATTACTCCCTACTTCTTCGCGAACCTCATCAAACACCATCTCCATTACTCCTCTTCATCATATCAGCCGTTGAAATCCTCGTCGTCACCTCCGTTACAACCACAACCTCTGCCTATTTAAGCCCACGCTCCGCCGCCAGAGAGGGGGGGTCCACCAATTTGGGCCCTAGCCTAGCCTCCCTCGCCCCTCTGGTGACAACGGAGAGGGCTGGATGTTGAGGCAAAGATGGCTTTCACCTGGTGTTGACCCGCGGCTCCTCCACCGCGTAGCGGCGCCATCACACTCCGTCGAGCACCAGGGAGCGGTCGTCCCTATTGTGAGAAGACCCCGAGCTCTTCGGAGCTCAGCCCAGATCAACCCTCCTCCACCACACCTCACTCCGACGAGGTGGCTTGTTTTTCCTTATCTTCTTCTATTTATACCCCCAACTACAGACTTCCTCACCCTCATCCGACCAGCTCCTTAGCTCCACCCAACCACCAGCATCCTCGCCGACCACTTCCCCCTTCTCCAGAACCCCCTCACATTCCGACCACCTTCTTCGCCGCCTCGCCGGAGAAGAAGATCCAGGGCCTTCATCTCCTGTCACCCCACGACCCTCGCTCACCCACCTCTTACTCGCATTTCACGCGCACAAGCTTCGGCTACACATAACAATCGCAGGTATCTTCAATGGCCGAGGTTCTCGTCGGAGCTTCTTCGAGCCTCGACCCTCCGATAAAGCTCCACCGACTGCCCACGCCAACCTGCTCCGGAGCATCGCCACAGCACCAGCTTCTTCGCGAGGTCCCCATCTTGCTTCTCCGATAATCAGGGGACCTCGCGGAGCTCGGAGGAGTCCACAGGGATTCGTCGGAGCACAACCTCCTCCGGTGGGCCTCGGCGGAGGACGACGTACAGTCGTCGTCCGATCAGATAGATCGGACGGCCAAGATAAAGACACGTGGTATCCGAAGCTCCAAACGAAGCTACAGGCTCGGGTCCTACCGAGCCTCGACCCGAGCCCGCCCAATGCAGCCACGTGTGCCCGAGTGGGTAATTTGCACGAAGGACCCCGGAAGAATTGCTAATTACATTTCGATCCCCAGGCACGTGCCTCATGTGCGTGCCTGGGTATTTTACAGGGAGGCCTGTCATACTTTTTGAAATTACAAAAAGGCCCCCGCGCATATGGAAAAATTGCATCCAGGCCCAGGCGGTTTTTCATAATTGCATTTAGGTCCTTCCAGGGACCTAAATGCAATATTTATCCTTTATTTTTATTGCATTTTTATTACAATTATGCCCTTGCACTATTTTTAGCATAACTTGAGCATCGTAGGCCCAAATCACATGATTTTAGTGTCGTTTTGATCCTTGTTTTGTCCTCTTCATCTTAGAATGCTTAATTATCTTAATTGCTCCTGTTTTAATTTAAGTGATTTTTTATGTGCAAAATGGGACCCTGTTCTACTCAGTCTTGCTTTGATCTGATGACCGCTTTTCAATGTTGGATTAAATTGCCTCTAAGTTCATTTCTATCATGATGCTCATAATTTTTAGGGTATAATTGTAGTCTTGAATCTGTACATAATTTCTCTTGCATATTTATCCATGCATCACTTTATAATTGCATAAAAACCAATAAAAATGCATGCATCATGGCATCGCTTTGTAAACAACATAAATTGCATGAGGACTTGAAATGGAAATTAATTGACATTGTGCCTTCATGAATCAAAATTCAATACACACATTAGGCAGTCGTGTCCCTATGTTCGACCTTGGTAAACTTGCCAAGTTAAAATATTCCACGACATTCAAAGATCGTGGTTTTTGTTGAACCGAATTCGTCTCCTGTACTACGACTTAATTCCACATTATTATAGAGGCAGATTTTGCGTTCATCAACCAGTAGAGGTTTTGAGGCAGCGCGACCATCTGGGTCGCAGAGGTTTGGAGCACAGAGCACGAGACCCGTAGAGAGTGCCGGCCCATCTTCTGCGCCAAGCAGGGCGATCAGGTGCTACAATTGCCAGCAGTGGGACATGTCAGGTCCCAGTGCGCACAGCTATAGACTCCACCACCTCCACCTCCACCGCATTCGAGAGTTACCGAGAGGAGCTCCTGGTACAGAAGTCAGCAGAGACCAGCTCAAAGCGCAGCAGGATCCAGTGCCGGATCTATACGGCAGGGACAGATTCACGCAGTTACATCTGAGAAGGCACGGTCCGCGGCCACGGACGTGAAAGGTATGGTTTCAGTTTCAAGCCATCCTTTTCACATGTTGTTTGATCCCGGTGCTACCCATTCGTTTCTTGCTGTGAGGCTTCTAGCCACATTGGGTAGAGTCGCGGAGTACGTAGATCCTCCATTCACATCCGAGGGCCAGGCGGACAATTGTTCATGATTTCAGAGATAGTTAGAGGGCTACCAGTGTACATAGGCGGTCACGAGATGACTGCAGACTGCTTTCTATTTTAGCTTGATGAGTTCGACATGATTTTGGGCATGGATTGGTTGTCTACCCATCATGCCTTAGTCGACTGTTACAGGAAGACGGTTGTCTTCAGGATCCCCGGCTTAACAAAGTTCACTTTTGAGGGGACATTGCAGGACTCCAGGATGGAGTACATATCAATGCTGAGAACACAACGATTTGATCAGGGATGTGACACTTTTTTGGCCTTTGTTCAGGAGGTTACAGACAGAGAGCCGATGGCTCAGTACATTAGAGTTGTGTCGGAGTATCCCGATGTTTTTCCTGAGGAGTTACCAGGACTACCTCCAGTTAGGGAGATTGGGTTCGAGATCTCGTTGCTTCCCGATATGCAACCAATCTCCATGGCTCCGTATCGCATGGCACCCGCAGAGCTGAGAGAGCTGAAGGTGCAACTACAGGAGTAGCTTGACTTAGGCTTTGTGAGGCCGAGCACTTCACCTTGGGGCGCTCCTGTACTCTTTGTTTGGAAGAAGGATGGAACCATGCTGTTGTGCATTGACTACAGACAACTGAACAAGAGGACGGTGAAGAACCGTTATCCTCTGCCACGCATTGATGATCTATTTGATCAGCTACAGGGATCTTCGGTGTTCTCGAAGATCGACCTCCTCTAGGGGTACCATCAGTTGAGGATTCGGGAGACAGACACCACGAAGACAGCCTTTCGGACACGGTATGGCCACTACGAGTTTGTAGTGATGCCATTCGGACTGACGAATGCCCCCCGCGGCATTCATGGACATGATGAATAGAGTGTTCCGTCCTTACTTGGACAAGTTTGTTGTGGTATTCATAGATGACGTGTTAGTTTACTAGAAGAATGAATGGGACCATGAGAATGACTTGAGAGCAGTGCTTGGTACCTTGAGAGAGCATAGACTGTATGGCAAGTTGAGTAAGTGTGAGTTTTGGCTACCTCAGGTCTCATTCTTGGTGTTGGACATGTGAGCCCACGGCGAGCCATTATGCAATAAATGTTATTGCGAATATCATTCCCTGATCTGAAATGAAGAATGAATAATTTGCATAATAGGTCCCTTAGTACAATTAGGGTTATGTACCATGGCCATCTTGATGATCATACAGCTGTTGATTCAATTATTGAATCATAGAGGCTGGTGCTTAGATGAATATCTAATGAGTTAGATTGAGGACTCGTCAAGCACCGTCAAATGATTATTAAGATATGATATCCAGCTAGAGTAGGAGACGGCAATCCTATCTCAGTTAGGCTGATATCTGACCGACCTCTTGATGCAGGTCCTCTGCATAGGAATAGAGATTCAGAGGTGACAGATTAGTTAGGTCAAAGAGTTGACTTAACGAGATCAAGATAACCAAAGTCCTATATCGTATGCTGTCACGATACAGGCACACATCCTCTGACCGGAGACAGATGTGTTACTATATGTTTGAGTATGTACATTTGGCATATCAATAGGTTGATGACCTAATCAAGGTCTATACACCGGTGCGCTAGTGTGCATATAAGGGCATATGAGTAATACGATCTCTCAAAGGGATCATACAGGTTCAGTTACTGAACCGGAAGACATGAGCTCACTCATGAGATATTGGGAAGAATCAAATTCCATGCGCATGGTCGTCTCGCTTTGGAAGCTTGACTGAATTTGTAGGTTTGATATATACTTTTGGAAAGTATATGATCAAGACCTAGGTATTATATATACTTTTTGAAAGTATATTATCAATACCGACTTCCGATGATCGAATGAGAAACTTACTAATAGAACCCTGAAGTAGACAGTGTAAAGCTGATCTAATACTTCGGGTTTATTAGGAATACCTGAGGGTGATGTGATCATAAACGATTGTATAACCATGACGCTTCCATTCCTAGGGAGTGATGAAATGGGTCTGGATTTTAGTGACTCCTCTCAGTAGAGAAGTAATCTGATCTTAGTCCAAATGTTGGACATTGATCTGAATGTGATTCAGATGCAATGAGAAGATTAGATTTGCGGTCTTGATTTAATCAAGCATCTATGGGAGGCCCGCGATCTGGATTTGAGATATGATCTCAATATCCATGTCACTATACGTGGAATAATACAATCGCCATGTCCTTATCTCCAAGTATTCGCGGATAAAACGTATTATCCTTGAAAGAGTTCATGGATAATTATATTGTTGATATATGTATCCGAGCAATGAGAAAATGGATAATTAAATATGATTTAATTATCATGAATAATATGAATTTGATTCATATTATAAGGAGAGTTATCTTAGATAATTAAATGTGATTTGATTATCAAAGATGTAAATAATGTGAATGTGATTCATATTATTTGGGCACATGAGAATACGTTATCCAATATAATTTAATGTGATTTAATCATTATGGATGAAGAATAATGTGGACAGTAATATCCAATTATTCATAATATATTATAACTGTAGTTTATAATGTATTAAAGAGAGCTAATTATAATTTATATGTGTTGATTAATTATTATGTGTATTTGATACACATTGTGTAATTATTTGACAATGTAAATTATATGTTGTTTTGGGTTGTGAATATGATTCATAATTTTTCCATGGCAAGATTGCAATATTCTCAAATATAATTGTGAATTATTTTGAAGAATAAAATCCCAATAAATAGTTGTTGGAAATAAGTAGAGAGAAAATCAAGGAGATCTGCAATCTCATGGAATCCATGAGATTGCACTCCCCATTAGGAATAGAAGGGGCGGCACCCAAGTCCCTTGGGGAATTGGTGGCCGTCCCCTCTTCTTTATGGGGAAAGATATCTCCTTTGTATTTTTCACTCCTTATTTGATTGATTTAATTTGGTATTAATATTTATTTGATTTATCAAATATATTTAATCAAAATTAAATCACAAGTTGTTGGTTTTTACCAACAACAATCTTGGCCATTGGATTGACATAAATCAATCTCATCCATTGATTTTGTATGTCACATGGATTGAGATCCATGGATCCCAAAACTCCATAAATAGAGAGACATACCATGCTCTCTATTTTACATGCTATTGTAGCATATCTCTCTCTTTCTCTCTACATGCCATCTCTCTTCCTCTCATGGCCGTCCACCATGGATGACCTAGAGAGGTTCTCCATCGCCGCGGCATCGTCATTATGCTGCCCGTTCTTCTGCTCGTGGATCTCCGTCTCCTTCGGTGCGCCTCGCTCGTGAAGAAGACGTCGGATCTCGTGTGTCGAGATCAGGAGATCCGCTGCTTGGATCATCAACATGGATTGCGAGAAGCACGCGGTTCATCCCCACGCTCGCAAGCGTCTCCTCCGTCGGATCGGACTTGAGACAGGAGGTCTCTTCATTTAGAGACTCGATCACAACCACGCTTCAAGAGGTAATCCTATTACTTATTTGTGGTTTAGATGAAACGATCCAAGAAGTGTTCTTGGATCATGTGGTTTCGTCGTATGAAAATTTTTTAAATTCCGCTGCATCGAGCAACTAGTGCGACTAGTCGCTCCTCGTCGTATTCGATACGACGCTCACGCTTCCGTGATGCGCTTGAGGATCTAACCATATCCTTCAAGTGGTATCAGAACCAGGTTGATGGTTTCGAATATGATTCGCTAACCGAGGACGACTTGGGTTCGTTAAGGTCGCGAAAGTTTTTATCGCATTTGATTTCGCAGATCTGTTTAATGTATTTTTTTCGGCCCTGTTTAAATTATTTAAACACAAAAATAGCACTTGGATTTTGTTCCCCATTAAATAAGGAAACCATAGGATCTGAGTTTGCGTAAATCGGATTTCGTATGCTCGAGATATGGTTGTTTTAATGAACATGTATTTACTGTTACGGGAACTGCGAATCTTAAAGTAATTAAGGAGTTAATTACTGTTTAGATACGCCTCGAAATGCGTGAAAATCACATAGATTCTATTGTGAATCAAATTAGCAAACTATAGAAACTTACTTTGCTTAATTTGGATTTAAATTGATTGAGATATGCTAATTTTAGTAAGTAGGGGTCATTGCTGAAATTAACTTTCCTAATCAAGAACTATGTGATTGTCAATTAATGAAATTAATTGTTAATTTTAAGAAATAATTATGGAAAATATTTGAGAAATATTGGAAGATGATTATTTCCTTAATTGACTTGGCCTCAACCAATTAATTGATTAGATGTGATCTAGATCATAATTGCAAACACAATCATCAAACTCCTTGATTGAATAGGATTGGGAATTTGTCTAGCAAATTTCCTTATAATCAAAATTGTTTTGATTACTATATGGTATAATTTCGGTTGAAGAACCGATGATCATCTCAAGTACAAATTAATCAATTTGGCATTATCCTTTCCCGAGGCGGATATGGTGTCTAGTCGGGGATCGCTGGGGTAGCGGGTTGCAACGTATGCGGTCCGTCTCACTCCCGCCGGTACTGGCCATGACAACGGGTAGGGCCGGGATAATGTCCGAGGGATTAAGTTGTATTTTTCTAATTATTAAAATAAAAATTAATACGTATTTTGAGATAATACCATATATTCAAGTAAAATCAAGTTTGTTGATTGAATTGGATTGAAAAATTAATTTAATAGGATTAAGTTAATTATATCCAATTAAGAACACTCTATTATGAATAGAGTTATTATTTCCCTTGGAAGAATTAATCGTAATGAATGTGATTCATAATGATTAATTATAATTTGAATATGATATGGAGGATCACATAAGTGACATCCATGGTCTCCCGTCAAGGCGAAGGGTACCGTCGCCAGGGATTGTATATAGGAGACGCCTGTCCGAAGTGACAGCTCCTATATGCAAGCGCATCTGGATCGGGCTCTTTGCTTCTCGAAAGAGTAAGGCTGTATGCGTAGTGACCCCAATATCGGATCCTCATATTATTGGGGCGATATTGGATTGCGCATAGCGAGTTCTATTCCTGTTGACGGTTGGTTCAATTAATGACGAGTCAAGATCACCTTAGGGGTGGCGGGCCCGGGTATTAAAGACCGAATTGGGAGATGCAAGTTGGACTTGCAAGGCGGAATGTGTTCCCGCTTCTTTTTATCCGAGTTGCAGTTTCTCATATTATTGGGATGTAACAAAGATAAGGAAGGAGATCCCAGATCTTGCTGAGATATGATGGTAAGTATATCTCTTACATTGAAAGTGATTAAGGGAATGAACTTTCAGTGTTGATAAGGCAAGACAACTTTGATATAAAAAATCCTAAATCAAAGTAAATTAAATATTTATATATATTTATGTAAATTTCTTATTTCAGATAATCCTTCATTAATCCCACTCAATGTTATACTCAATGATAACCAGTAAAATATCATGGATTGGACCTTTTGATCCAGATATTATACTTGCAATTGGACACATAATGTGTGTGGTTGCAATGTGCAAGTTTCCTCATAATAATGAGAAGTGATAACTAAATAAGACAATAGGACTAAAACCCTAGGGTTTGTATGTCTCTATAAGTCTTGATCCCATTGAATGTACTTTGGAAGTGATATGTCGATGATGATCGTAATTATCAAATAATCCTTATAAAATCAATAAAGATATTCTGGCATACATATGTGCTCTTGACATTTAATCATGAATGACATGGTTCTCTGCTTTATGTAGAATGGTAGCTCTATAAGAGATGATGTATTCAAATTGTTTGAGTACCTACCTGAACCTATGTTTTAAGAGTTTAGATGGATGTAGATGATGAGTGTCATCACACTGTTGTCTATACTCTAGTCATTCATGAAGCTTTATAATATTCATATTGTATGAATTGAGTGAAGCATGTATAAATGTCGAAATGCTCTTACATTAAATTCTTTTGAATTTAACATAAGAGGTCCTTAGTCTTAAGCAATGGTTGTTTATAGATAAAGGGAGCGCAGTGGAAGCATGGATTGGACCCAATCAAGAAGTATAATCAAAGAGTTGACTGTACTTTTGTGACTTCCACATGACATCCAAAGAGTTGGATGAATGCCAATACTGCAATATGTTGATGTGTTGATAGTATGACTATCAAATCTATCTAGAATTCTTAGAGAAGGAATCGGATAATACATCAGAATAGCCTACATATAATCATTGAAATTGACTTACTTATTTGATAAGGTAAAGTCTAATAATTGTATCTCTTTCTTCTAATAACACTTGCAATTGGTTGCATATGTATTAATATATTAAAAAATTTTGATCTTATGGTTTATTGGTCATCCATGTTGAAAGTGATGCAAGTGTTGCAACAATTTCCATTGGATCAATAGACTTCATATTTTCAGTGGGAGCCCTTAGTCTTAAAGAATATCTCTATGACCTAGATATTAGAATACACTCATTGTTTATTTCTAATTGTTGGATATAAACATGAATTCTGTAATAAATCTGTCATAAAGAGTTATGATGGAGATATTTCAGATAGTAATCTAAAATCTAGTGGACTCTATTAAATTAGAAAATTAATGAATGGTTCATTAAGATTTCTAATACTGAAAATTAAACCTTTAAAGATCAATAGGAGGATGAAGATCATTTGACAATGATCTGGCATGAAGTTTTGGACATATGTCTGTTGATGAGATCAATGGACTAGTGAGACATGAAACATTAGATTGTCTAAAGATTCAAATCTCACATACTTATGAATATTATATTCAAAGTAAAATGTCCAATACACCCTTCCTTGGGAAAGGTGTAAGATGTCAAGGTATTCATGATCTCATACATATTGATGTATGCAGATCATCTATATCATAGTAAACACTATGGATATGTGATATCTGTTAATGATTATGTATGATATGAGATTTCTTTTCTTCACTTAGAAAATTTTGAAATGTTCAAAGATTTCGCAATTTTGGCATAGAACCAAAGTTTGAAGGAAGATGAAATGAATTTGATCTAACCAAGGTAGCCTGTACCTATTAGATGAATTCAAGAAATACCTTATGGAGATATGAATATCATTCCTATCTCAATCCTCCTAATGAACCTGAACTCAATGGAGTTGTAAGGAGATACAATTGATCATGTGTGACATGATTTAATCAATGATTAATCCTAGCATAATTATCTCTTAGTTTCCAAAGGTATATATGTAGTAGAGACTACATTATATACTTAATAAGGTTCCATGCATGTAAGCTGGAATCTAGCACTAGAGAGTGCTACTTCATTAGGAAAATAAAGGATGGTATTGTATACCTACTTTATGACCTTGAGATTCTTAAAGGATCTCATCTCTGAGAATGTGATTCTTAGCATATGACTCTCTTAAGAATCAAGATAAAATGAAGTAAAGGAACTCATTTAATCTTGAGAAGATAATAGGCTCCTAAAATTGGAAACTAAAAGGACAATTAAAGATGAAACACTAATACCTCTTCAAATGAGTTTGAGGATGGATTCCATGTGTCAGAGAAATCTGACAATGATCGGATTTCATGTGATGAAATTCCTGAGGATCATAACAAGGAAAGATGGATGTTAGCAATAAAGTCTAAAGTAGACTTCATATACAAGTATTGTATATGGACCCTCGAGGATCCACCTATATGGGTAAGACCCATTAAAGTTTAAATAGATCTTCAAGAGAAAGAGGGAACCTAATGAGAAGGTAGAGACCTTCAAAGCACGGTTCGTAGCTATGAGCTACACACCGAAGAGAAGACATCGCTTGTGATGAGACTTGCTCTCCACTGACCTTGCTTTAACCCATCAGAATATTGCTAACCATAGCTATTCTCAAATAAGCTTCTTGTAGTTGGAATATTGGATTTAATAAAATCATAAATGTTATGGTTTCAGATATAATCTTGATAAATCATATGAAGCTTAGTGGGAGTGCCATTGTGTTCATCGTGCTAAATGTAGATATTATCCTGATCATTTGGAATGATCTAAGGATGATAATAATAAGTGTTTTATAATCTGGTTATCCCATACATTGAGATATTATCTCAAGGATACCTCTTAGATCTTAGTTTCTGAAGTCATTCATAAGCAAAGAGAAGAGGGTATTGGGATCAACACATTAGTAGTACACCTTGGTCTTATTTCATTTTCTGGAAAATTCCAAGAAAAGCTTCCTTCCCTTAAGATATGTTACTGACCTATCTAAAGGGATAGCACCTCAAAAAGGTTGAGGAAGTGAATGCTAGAACTGTTTGCACTTGTGCATCAGTTACGAGAAGCTGAGTGTATGCTGGATGTGTACGAATATCAGATGTCTGTCATGCAATGGGAGTAGTAAACTGTTACTAATCCTACTGTGGAGATAAAACACTTGATTGCAGTAATAAAACATCTTCATAGATGATAAGATTTTTTAGATAGTGATCTCAAAGTCTTATCTTCAAATACTTAAGACTTTATAGATAATGATATAAAAGGTCTTAACTTTGGATACCTCTAGAGATAGTGATCTCCAGGGATAAAGGTATTCTGATAAAGATTATGGAAATACTGGTTATAACAATTTAATAATATGTAGTGTCAAGGACACTATGACCGGCAAAATTGAGTATTGGTTGCATAAGATGCAGCATTCGCATTGGATGCGAGTACTGTTACTAGGGGGTATGCAAGTGCCGTAAAAGGACTTGGCATAGTCTCTTGGGAACAGAGTGACTGATAGGCTTACCTAGCTATTTTCTAAATAGCCTATGATTGTCACATGAGTGTGGGTTTAAATGATTAGCCCATTAATGGCTCTTTGGGCTAGTGGGAGATTGTTGGACATGTGAGCCCACGGCGAGCCATTATGCAATAAATGTTATTGCGAATATCATTCCCTGATCTGAAATGAAGAATGAATAATTTGCATAATAGGTCCCTTAGTACAATTAGGGTTATGTACCATGGCCATCTTGATGATCATACAACTGTTGATTTAATTATTGAATCATAGAGGCCGGTGCTTAGATGAATATCTAATGAGTTAGATTGAGGACTCGTCAAGCACCGTCAAATGATTATTAAGAGATGATCTCCAGCCAGGGTAGGAGATGGCAATCCTATCTCAGTTAGGTTGATATTTGACCGACCTCTTGATGCAGGTCCTCTGCATAGGAATAGAGATTCAGAGGTGACAGATTAGTTAGGTCAAAGAGTTGACTTAACAAGATCGAGATAACCAAAGTCCTATATCGTATGCTGTCACAATACAGGCACACATCCTCTGACCGGAGACAGATGTGTTACTATATGTTTGAGTATGTACATTTGGCATACCAATAGGTTGATGACCTAATCAAGGTCTATACACCGGCGCGCTGGTGTGCATATAAGGGCATATGAGTAATACGATCTCTCAAAGGGATCATACAGGTTCAGTTACTGAACCAGAAGACATGAGCTCACTCATGAGATATTGGGAAGAATTAAATTCCATGCGCATGGTCGTCTCGCTTTGGAAGCTTGACTGAATTTGTAGGTTTGATATATACTTTTGGAAAGTATATGATCAAGATCTAGGTATTATATATACTTTTTGAAAGTATATGATCAATACCGACTCCCGATGATCGAATGAGAAACTTACTAATAGAATCCTGAAGTAGACAGTGTAAAGTTGATCTAATACTTCGAGTTTATTCTGAGTCTTTCAGTATACAGGATGTACATGTATTAGGAATACCTGAGGGTGATGTGATCATAAACGATTGTATAACCATGACGCTTCCATTCCTAGGGAGTGATGAAAGGGTCTGGATTTTAGTGACTCCTCTCAGTAGAGAAGTAATCTGATCTTAGTCCAAATGTTGGACATTGATCTGAATATGATTCAGATGCAATGAGAAGATTAGATTTGCGGTCTTGATTTAATCAAGCATCTATGGGAGGCCCGCGATCTGGATTTGAGATATGATCTCAATATCCATGTCACTATACGTGGAATAATACAATCGCCCTGTCCTTATCTCCAAGTATTCGCGGATAAAGCGCATTATCCTTGAAAGAGTTCATGGATAATTCTATTATTGATATATGTATCCGAGCAATGAGAAAATGGATAATTAAATATGATTTAATTATCATGAATAATATGAATTTGATTCATATTATAAGGAGAGTTATCTTAGATAATTAAATGTGATTTGATTATCAAAGATGTAAATAATGTGAATGTGATTCATATTATTTGGGCACATGAGAATAAGTTATCCAATATAATTAAATGTGATTTAATCATTATGGATGAAGAATAATGTGGATAGTAATATCCAATTATTCATAATATATTATAAATGTGATTTATAATGTATTAAAGAGAGCTAATTATAATTTATATGTATTGATTAATTACTATGTGCATTGGATACACATTGTGTAATTAATTGACAATGTAAATTATATGTTGTTTTGGGTTGTGAATATGATTCACAATTTTTCCATGGCAAGATTGCAATATTCTCAAATATAATTGTGAATTATTTTGAAGAATAAAATCCCAACAAATAGTTGTTGGAAATAAGTAGAGAGAAAATCAAGGAGATGTGCAATCTCATGGAATCCATGAGATTGCAGTCCCCATTAGGAATAGAAGGGGCGACACCCAATTCCCTCGGGGAATTGGTGGCCGTCCCCTCTTCTTTATGGGGAAAGATATCTCCTTTGTATTTTTCACTCCTTATTTGATTGATTTAATTTGGTATTAATATTTATTTGATTTATCAAATATATTTAATCAAAATTAAATCACAAGTTGTTGGTTTTTACCAAAAACAATCTTGGCCATTGGATTGACATAAATCAATCTCATCCATTGATTTTGTATGTCACATGGATTGAGATCCATGGATCCCAAAACCCTATAAATAGAGAGGCATACCATGCTCTCTATTTTACATGCTATTGTAGCACATCTCTCTCTCTCTCTCTCTCTCTCTCTTTCTCTCTACATGCCATCTCTCTTCCTCTCATGGCCGTCCACCATGGATGACCTAGAGAGGTTCTCCATCGCCGCGACATCGTCGTTATGCTGCTCGTTCTTCTGCTCGTGGATCTCCATCTCCTTCGGTGCGCCTCGCTCGTGAAGAAGACGTCGGATCTCGTGTGTCGAGATCAGGAGATCCGTTGCTTGGATCATCAACATGGATTGCGAGAAGCACGCGGTTCATCCCCGCGCTCGCAAGCGTCTCCTCCGTCAGATCGGACTTGAGACAGGAGGTCTCTTCGTTTAGAGACTCGATCACAACCACGCTTCAAGAGATAATCCTATTACTTATTTGTAGTTTAGATGAAACGATCCAAGAAGTGTTCTTGGATCATGTGGTTTCGTCGTATGAAAATTTTTTAAATTCCGCTGCATCGAGCAACTAGTGCGACTAGTCGCTCCTCGTCGTATTTGATACGACGCTCACGCTTCCATGATGCGCTTGAGGATCTAACCATATCCTTCACTTGGGACACGTCATTTCAGGAGCAGGAGTCGCAGTGGACCCTGCGAAGATAGATGCAATGATGTCTTGGGAGCAGCCCAAGACAGTGACACAGATCCGCAGTTTTCTTGGGTTGGCAGGCTATTACAGACGCTTTGTCAGCAACTTTTCGCAGATCGTACTACCCTTGACGCATTTGACGCAGAAGGGAGTACCTTTTGTTTGGGATAGTTCGTACGAGTAGGCCTTCAGAACACTGAAGGAGAGACTTACTACAGCTCCGATTCTTGCTCTACCGTCAGGTACACAAGACTACGCAGTTTACACAGACGCGTCAGGTGACGGTTTGGGAGCAGTGCTGATGCAAAGGGGCATGTGATTGCCTATGCTTCGAGACAGTTGAGACCGCATGAGCGGAATTACCCCACACATGATCTTGAGTTGACAGCAATGGTCTTCGCTCTGAAGACCTGGCACCACTACTTATACATGATTAACTTTGAGCTCTTCACAGACCACAAGAGTCTGAAGTACATATTTGATCAGAAAGAGCTGAACATGAGACAACGCAGATGGTTAGAGCTGCTGAAGGACTACGATTGCACGATCTCTTACCATCCCGGTAAGAGAAATGTGGTTGCAAACGCCCTCAGCAAAAGAGCGCACACGGAGGGTACGATGAATTAGCTATACACTTGGGACTTACAGCACTGACGGATTGGCATCTGCAGGACAATGCGTCTTCTCCCAATTCCGTACCTCTGAGGTACAACAGTCTTTCGGACCGTATAGTGGCAGGTCAGCAGACAGATCCGTGGATTCGCGACAGATACATGCGGGCAGTGAAGGACGAGTTTGACAACTTTGTTGTCTCAGAGTCGATTCTGTGGAAGGCAGGTCAGGTAGTGGTTCCCAACGATGAGCAACTACGAAGAGACATACTTGACGAGGCACATTGTTCGCATCTTTCCATTCATCCTGGCAGTACGAAGATGTACCACGACCTTCGCAAACATTTCTGGTGGGACGGGATGAAGAGGGACGTAGCTGGGCATGTCAGCAGGTGTTTGACTTGCCAGATGGTGAAGGCGGAGCACAGACGACCACCTGGTTTACTGCAGCCTCTCCCCATTCCTAAGTGGAAGTGGGAGAGCATTTCGATGGACTTTGTTACGGGATTGCCAAGGACACCGGGAGGCCATGATTCCATTTGGGTCATTGTTGATAGGTTGACGAAGTCAGCCCATTTTATACCTATTAGCATGACTTATACACCTTCTCAGTTGGCTAGATTGTACATACAACACATTGTGAGGTTACATGGCATACCCCGAGAGGTAGTATCTGACAGAGACTCGAGGTTCACTTCCCATTACTGGCAGCAGTTCATGTCAGCATTACAGACCGAGCTGAAGGTGAGTTCATCCTATCATCCTCAGACGGACGGACAAAGTGAGCGTACGATACAGACCTTGGAGGATCTCTTACGCGCCTGTTCTCTAGAGTGGAAGGGATCCTGGAAGGATCATTTACCTCTTGTCGAGTTCACTTACAACAACAACCATCATTCGAGCATCGGCATGGCGCCATTCGAGGCTCTTTATGGGCGGAGATGCCTTACGCCAATCAGTTAGCATGAGGTAGGCGATCATGCATTGTATACCGTGGATCTCTTGGAGGAGACTGCAAGGGTTGTTGACTTGGTGAGGAGGAAGCTCTTGACGGCACAGAGTCTCCAGAAGAGCTACGCAGATCGACGACGCCGACACTTGGAGTTTCAGGTTGGAGACTTTGTGTTTCTACGTGTATCACCCATGAACGAGATACAATGATTTGGAGTTCGTGGCAAGCTTGCACCACGTTTTGTTGGGCCATTCGATGTACTTTCATGTGTTGGAAAAATGCATATAGACTGGCACTTCCCCCATGTTTGGCGGCCATTCACGACGTATTCCATGTGTCGAACTTGAGAAAGTACGTCCACGATCCTCGGCACATCATCAGCTACGAGAGCCTTGATGTGGAGCCAGAGTTGACATACGAGGAGAAGCCAGTGCATATACTTGATTTTGCGGTCAGGAGGCTTCAGAATAAGGATATTCCCTTGGTCAAGATCCTATGGCACCGACAGCGTGTTGAGGAGGCAACATAGGAGACCGAAGCATCGATGCACGAGAGATACCCACGACTCTTCTCAGGTACTTTCTCAGTTTAGTTTATCAGTTCTCTGTTTGGCAAACCATTTCACTTTCTGGGTAAAAACCTTCTTTGAGGTTTTTATGGGTTAAAAACCTTTTGAGGTTTTTATGCCAGACCGACAAACCCGACTTAGAAGCAAAGTCTCGAGGACGAGACTCTCTTTGAGGTTTTTATGTTTGTAACAACCCTAATTTCTAAAGGCCAACTAAATCCTAGATGATGAATGATTATGGATGAAAGTTGATGGGATTTGGAAAGTCATTAAGTGACTAAGTGGTAGTTTGTAGCCAAGATGTGATTAAGTGGTTAAGTATGATTAGTGAAGGATCACTATTCATGGGTGGGCCTTGTTTGCAATATTAGAAAGTTGAGTGGGTTTTATTTGCAAAATGACCAAGGTCTGTATAAACCCACTAACCCCCAATCTCGGCCACACTTAGTCCCAAATCCTTCTTCCTCTTGAGACTTGGAGCTCTCCTCTCCATGGACGAAACCTTCTTGGACCTCCACCTTCTTCCTTAGTTTTTTACCTCATCTCTCCACCAAATTTGTGTTTCTTGAGCTCAATTAAAGCTGGGAAGGAGAGGAACAAAGATCAAGTATTGCTTGTAAGATCCAAGGCCAAGCTTGGATCGAGATTGGAGTTGAAGGGCTGGAGCTGCTGCTGTTCTTGAGCACTGTTTAAGGTACAAATTATACCCCTCTTTGCTGCCATTAAGATGGAATTTTCTCCACCCCATGAGCCTTGTGTTGAGCTGCTATATCAAAGTTTTGATTGTGATTCTTGTTGGACTTTTATTTGGTTTTTGGAGTGGCTTTTGATGGACGGTTTTGGGGATTTCCAGATCTATGTATGCTTGATTAATCCAAGTTTTTGGCATGGTTTGGGGAAAATTCTTGAGCTCTTTCGTTGGCATTTGATCGTTGTTAGATCCTCCATCATTTTGGATTTAGATCCATGTTCAAAATTCGAATTTTTATGATGATTTTGGGGGATTATGGATGCTGTACATATGGACCTGCAGCTGAAATTCAGATCTGTGTTCTTGTGATTTGCATGCGTTGATGCATGCTTTTTTTGTATGATATATGGGCCACTTTCGAGTATCCTTGATTGTTGATATTGTATCCAGTCTATTGGTCTTTAATCCATGGTTTAGATGTGGATTTAAGGATGATTTTGGGAGTGTTTTAACTGCTGTTACAATGCAGTTCAACAAGTTTCAGATTCTGTGATCTTATCCTTTGAGTGCTGCATGTTTTGAGACATGTAAAGACCTCTTAATGAACCCTTATTGCTGGACTTTAAGGATGAATTGATGCTTTAGTATATGAAGATGAATCACACAAAATTGGATGAGTTTTGAAAGAACTTAAGTGCCTTGAACTGTGAAGTGTTTCTGTTATACTATACACTATGCGCATGATTTAGTTGTTGAATGCTGCATGTTTTGAGGCATGTAATGATCCTTAAAATGCTGAACTTTAAAAGTCTTATGATGCTTTAATTATGGATAGTGAACCCCATAAGATTGTGTGAGAAACTTGAGAATTTATAGGTGCTTGAACTGCTGAGAATATAGCTGTGCACACATGCAAATTCTAATGTTGTCATATGAATGAATTTGATTATGTAGAAACCCTCTTCAAACCATATATGAGTTTTGTCTTGGTCTTGTTTGATGACTACAAATATGGACTGGAATCCCTTGATATTGAATTTTTGAACTAAGAATACACTGAGGATAAGCTTTGCCCATTTGGTTGTGCACTCACATGACATTGTGGCTGAATTGTATGTTGAACTTGGGAGTGTAATCACCCTTATAACAACCTTGAGTTGTTCCTTACTTAAGTCCATGATAAACACTTTAATCCCCCCCTGCATTGATAAATATAAAGAGTTTAGTGTGATGTTTGTATGAACTATGGACTGTGATATAATAGGAAAATCCACATATGAAAACAAGACTGTATATGGGACTTGTCATCTGACCCTAAGTCAGCTAGGGAGTCTAACTCCTCCAAACTGTGAATTGACTTCTGATACCTTAAGACCTTGAAATCTCTAAGTAGCCAGATCTTGTATATGTGTGAATCTTGGGGAATATAGGAAAGAAAGATGTGACAAATCTGGTAGTCAATGATCCTAGGATAAGATGTTCATCAGTAAGAGATGAGAGAAAGACTAATAACAAGTTTGTATCCCTGACCTTGGATCCGTTGAGGTTCTTATAGAATAAGTTCTTGTCTAGGACCGATAACTTGTAGATATGCCATAAGTCACAGAAATCGTAGACACATAGAGTGAAACATGAAAAATAAAAGAAATGGTGATGTCACATGTGGCCAGTCGTGGAGGTTTATACTCCGATTGTGTGAGGGCGTGGTGACCCTCACCTGAGCAGGAGATGAGGTCGCTCAGGCTTGGGTAGCGGACACTGAGAGCATGGGTCTAGGATCCCAGTCTTTTTCACGTGTTTTCTTCGAACCGGCTCGGTTTTTACGCTTCTTTGGGATCCACGAGTTGTCTAGACCATTCCGCTGACCCGTTTGTTTTTTCTTAGAGAGCCTAGGTTGGGGGTTCTCCGTAGTTAGTTACGAGCTCGTCTGGTTTTTACTTAACTCTTCTCCTCCGGGAGTTGAGTAGCGAGAGAGGAAGTCGGGTCCGACATGCTTACCTCTTCTCTTTCCCGCCTCTAGTGGTGTAGTAGTTGTACTACCACTGCCTTTCCCTTGGACCACACTTTCACTGGGATTGGAGAGACAGACGAATCCCCTCAGGGGTTTCCTCACCGCAGAAATTAATTACCTTTCCGCCAGGCTTGTGACGTGGTGATGGGGTAGTGGTCGATAGACATGTGGCAGTTCACAAATTGCCCAGTTAAGTTGTAGTTCCATCAGTAGACATTGATGACTTCATTATTACCTTTCTGTCAGGTTTGTGACCTGGTGATGGGGTAGTGGTCAGTAGACACTAACGATCTCATTATTACCTTTCTGCCAGGTTTGTGACCTGGTGATGGGTTAGTGGTCAGCAGACACTGATGACCCCTCTAATTACCTTTCCGCCAGGCTTGTGACCTCGTGATGGGGTAAAAGACGTATAACTTTCCGCTATCTGCCTAGTGACGACTTTTCCAGTAAGAGATTAGTGACGACAGTACCGTTAGTAGAGACTAACGAGGGTTGGGTGTTGAGAGAGTTATGAGTACGTTTCCTCTTGCACATCTTCGTGAGCGAGCTATCATACGTGTCGACCGAGGATTAATGAGAGTTGAGAGAAAAGGCTAGAAGGAGTGTTGGGAACTTAGTTAGGATGCAAGACACCATCGCATGCCTACGGAGGCACCCCAACCCTGAGGAGTACATCATACCTCAGAGTCATAGTGTGAGGTTCAACCTGGACTTTGAAGTCCTACCCGGGTATCGAGGTCCTAACCGGATCAAGACCACAGACTTACTTCTAGGCTTGAGTTGTTGTTTGGTTAGTTCCATTGATCGAGGGAGACACGATGTGGTAGTGAGCGAGTGTGTTCTTCTTGTTAGCCTTCCGAAAGCAAGTAAATAACTTAAAAGAATCAATTAACCCATTTTTGCTTGCTAGTTTTCTTTTGTCCACTACAGTTACTTTACTGTTTTTCTAGCTGTTCTAGTCTTTTTCTTACTACTTTCCTTAATAGAACTGTATAGAATTTGTACTTGACAATTTTGTGACAGATACTTGCTTGTCCCCTTTCTACTTGTAACTGGCAAGGGTCCGGCGACCGAGTAGCCGACGTAGTTGGTGCTGCAGTCGTTTCTTTTTGGAGGATACACTTTCTGAGCAGTTATATCTTTTGGAGTTCACTTGTACAGTTGTTAGTTGTGCTCTCCTTTGTAGCCTTATTTTTGGGATATATATATATATATATATATATATATATATATATATATATGTGTGTGTGTGTGTGTGTGTGTGTGTGTATGGGTGTTGTGAAAACCCAACATGTTTATATGAATGAAATGAAAAGGAATAGATACCTTGTTGTTCAGTTCTGATGCATTGTTCACTTCCGCTTTTGGTTTTCTCGTGGTTGCTTGTTTAGCCAAAATAAATCCTATGAATGCCATGTTTAAAAAGTGAAAAAAATTTCCCAGGTTTTCATAACAATAGATTAACTCTAAGCTAATTAAGTAGGCGAATGACATGTTTGACGGGTAACCCAAGGTCCTCGGGAGGACGGTCGTGACATATTTATTCCTTGTAATTTATATTCATTTTTGTATTTGACTATTTGCATCCATATATCGAACACGTTGAAATCAAATTTGAAGTTTTTAGATTTTATGGTATGAATGATTGTCCAAAAATTACATGATTATAAAGTATGTTTTGTTCTATATCCTTTAACTAAACTAAATAATATTGTCGTAAGATACAGCTTTTCAATATTTTATTGCAAAGTAATTACAATCTATCATCAACTATTAATATTTGAAGGCACTAATTTTTTTTTAATTAAATATATATTTCTTTATTGATTGTTTGGAATGTAAAAATGCATGAATATCATGCCAGCACTATTTATATAAATTAGGTACCTTTCTCCCTCCACCTTTTTATATTAACATAATTGTGTTATGCTAAAAATAATATGATAGTGGCAAACAATTTTATTTTAGAGATATTTTTTATATTAATATCTAGATTAAAAATGTAATTTATTTATAAACTTGCAATTATAATTGAGGACATACACTTATTAAAATGAAATATCATATCAATATAGATGTAGCTATACTTGATGATATATAATTATACCCTAAGACAAATAGTTATGCCTTTTAATATATAATAATGTTTGCCACCTAATGACTTCTCGCTAACTCTCTCATTAATTTTTTATGTATTTTTTAGCTAAATATGTCTTACTTTATCCCCAATCATGTTTTAAGATGATCAACTACTCATTACTCTTACAGTACCTTTGTATAATTATGTTTTATCAATTTGAAGAGAATATGAGAACGAGTATATCTTAATTTATCTTTAGCAATATTATGATCTATGTAGTAAAAGAATAATAAAAAATAGCTATATTGGATTATTAAATGAATATGTGTCTTACCGGATAAATGTATATTTATCCGGAATAAGTTATTACGTGATAATTTTGATTGCACCGTTTCACTATATCTCTATTTATAGTATCTATCTTTTCCTTATAATTCAAAACAACCGAAAAATAACAAGGAATAAATCTCATTTATGTCAATGTCTTCGTTATTCTTCTTCGTCCGAACATACTTGGGGAATAAGGAAGGTTATAAGGAGGTGAAATTGAGCCTTGTTCGAATATGGACAAAGGAATACATATTGGAAAAAGAATAACTAGAGTTTCTCTATCATTTTTATTTAGTCATTTGAAGGTTATAGAAAGGATAAATAATATAGACAAAGACATAATACATGGTATGATTATGATGTTACTACTTTATCATGAGATAATTACATGCATTATTCTTTTTAAAAATATATACTTGATTCTCTCAATTAGAAATGAATATCATATTATTTGCTATATTCATATTAGCAACGATTAGTACAAAATTCAATGAAAAAAGGTTAGAAAATTATCAGAAAAAACTTCAGCAATGACTATGACATCATTGCAGATTACAAGAATAAATAACAATTTTACAACGAGTAATATTCATTGTATAAATTTAACATCGAAAGACATGGTAACGAATCTCAATATAAAGAGATATTATTCCACATCCAAATGGACCAGATAGATTTTAACATGTAGGATTAAGGTGAGATGACAATGAGTTATTGTTATTTTTTATTTCTTTGTTATTCATGTAAATGCGGTACAAGCAATAGTTATTTTAGAATAAGGTCCGCTTATTATGGAAATGGATATGTGAATCGTTCTTATCCTATTTTTATTAGGATTAAGCCTTGTTAAGTGGGGCCGGATCGAGTTAGGACAACCTTCTTTCAAAATATTAGTAAGATGAATAACCCATTCATGAACAACAGGTATTCGGGTGGTTGGAATGGTAAATGTGATGTGACGTGATATTATTTATATATGGAAAAAAGGAGCATACACCCAGGGTGTAGGTAACTACATACACTCGGCTTATTTTTTCATAAATTTTGGATTTTTTTGAAAACAAACCTTGAGGGAATCAGATCATTATATATCACTATGGTGCCATTCAAAATTCAACTTAATTCGAGACTCCTATCATCTTCATCAAGACTATCAAATTTTAACGGTCTCGAAATTGCTGAAATTGACCCCTTCTAGATGAACATGTTATGAATGTTTGTTTTTTGTCAAACTTGAAACACATATTCCTCTCAATATATTAAGAAAATCCACCTAAAGTTTCCTTTAAAAAACTCAAAAATCATGAAAAAAGGACCATATGTAGGTAGTTATCTACACCCCTAGGTGTAGGCTCCCAGCTCTCTTTATATATTATACTAATTATATTATGAACATAATAATTTATGATTAGAATATGTTGTTGTGTTTAACTCTTTGATTCCATGGTGTCTAGAAATATTATATTAAAAAATTACGAGGAATTGCTAACATCAAATCCTACACAAGAATGGAGGGGTAGAAATTGGTAAACGCTTCGTGCATTCTTAAACAAAGTTCTATATATAACAATTTCTGACTAGGGCACCAAGGGGTGGTGGCGCAGTTGGCTAGCGCGTAGGTCTCATAGCTATGATTGAGTGATCCTGAGGTCGAGAGTTCGAGCCTCTCTCACCCCAAACATTTTTTTTCAATTAATTCCCATAATTTTTTTATTTTGCAATGTTTCTCTTTTTGAGAAAAAAAACTCAATAGCTGATATAGTATTATACCATCGAATCTGATGTTGAAGAATAGACGGCATTCAACAAAAAAAAATGAAACTTCTACGGCTAGATCCCACCGTTTTCGTGGATAGGATTTTCTTAACGTACGATTCGATATCTAACAAGTTATTAGGATCAATCAAGCTTTGTTTTTTAGGTCTTGATCATTATAGCTCAAGACTGTAATGCAAGAATGACCTTATTGGACTCTTTCGAGGATGGATGCGAAATCATGTCCTTTTCGGCTACTAAAAATTCAAAAAGCATGGCAAATTAAGAGCCATTAGGAAGCATATTGTCGATGTCTTCATTGTGCGAACAAGAAGTATTCAAAGTTATGTACCTCAAGTTATGGTAGTTTAGACGTAAGCGGGTCAAGGCGAAGTAGGATCCCCATAAGGATCCACCTCTGGATTTTTCCATTTATAAGAATCATGGTTTAGAGGTCAAATTACTCCTATACTTGCCCTAATCTTGATCCTAGCCACCACCTCGCTATACCTTTGACTTTACTGGCTGGCGGAGAGTCGTATGACATGGTTGATCAACGATATAATGTGCCGTATGTAGAGGAGGTCATGGTCCCCTTCGTATTAGCCTTGAATCAGTAACAACACGTATTTGAAGCTTTCATTTTCAATGTTGTCCTTCGAAAATGACATGATCATGCTTTGTTGTACTCATACATGGAAATTCGTGGAATTGTTCTCGAAGGCAGGAGTTTATTTTTCCTGCTATTGTTGTTGGTTTCTCATGTTTCACGATCTTGTATGTATGGACCTTTAAGTGTTTTTAGCAGTTTGTCGTGAATGCATTGTCGATCAGGTATATCATTGAATGTGCTTTGTTATAGGATGTCTGCCATGTGGGTAGGAAACCTTGCCCCATAAAAAAGATGTACGTTCAGACAGATAGAATCACTTGAGTAACTAGACCACACTTGTCAAATGTATGCCTGTGTCTAAGAATACGACGTAGTCGAGGGCCTGTCTAAACATAAGCCACAACCACTTGAGTTTCTCACTTTTCCCATCATACTAATTATAACTACATTAATAAGCTAATTAATCATTACAATCACTAAAGAGAAAATGCTCTACCTTCGTGTATACCCAACATGTGTTGTCGACAAATACACAACAATAGTAGCAAATTCGTTCGTTGCTAAAAGACAAACGAGAGCCAAATGCACATCTCATACGATTCAATGGCTTTTTTGCGATTTCAACATTTAGTTCTTGGGTCGCAGCCACGTGGTTGAGCTCGACTTAGTATCCAACTTTTGTTACTATAAATGGGATTTTTTTTCAATAATAGGCTCACTAATTTCGGGAGTCTAGAGCATTCTCCTTGATATTCGAACCCGAATCCTTTAAGGTGTAGGCACTCTACACTACCACCAGACCACTTGAGATTAGATTAGGCCATCCATTACCAAAAAAAATTAAAAAATGCCTAAAAGGTCATGTAACAAGTAAACATTTTTTAATTTCTTCGACTCCCAAAAGAGAATAGCACAACATAAAAAAAACTTGGAAGGTGACATCTAAACCCAATAGTATTTTCAATCTTATCCTTCAAGAAATAATAAATAAAAAGTGGAGAAAAGGTTCCTTAACATCTTTTTTAATCGCCGCACGCGCGCCGTCCTAAACAAAAGCGTGCAAACAACAACGTCCCGCCACCTCTCCCATCCGACGGTGGATACATCTCTATGTTCTTCCTCCTCCCATCTCCACCGTCCATTCCTTCCCAAAGGTCCCACCTTTACCGAGAGAAAAAAGAGCTGTGTACACACCGCTCCAATCATTCGATCTCCCGCCGCTCCAAAGAACCCTAATCGCCACCACGGTTCGATCTGCGTGCTCCCACTTTACTTCATTAACAGGTTGCTGATCCTGCGATTTTTTTTCGATTTTTACTTATATTCCTCTTCATCGTAGTTTTTTGCTCACTTGGTTCGTCTTGATTTGTGGTACTTACGCATTTTCCTGATGTTTATCATGTCAGACAAAGTTACATAAGGCTTTCGTTGCGAAAAGTAGGGTTCTTTCGTGGTTGGTTGCGGTAAAGTTCGGATTTTTCGAGGTAATTCGTCGACATTGTGGTTACCAAGTTGGGATTTTTTTCACCGGAGAAGATGGCGCAAGCGACCTGCATTCGCGATCCCTCCTGCATGTTGAGAGGTGGTGCAGTTGAGATCAAGAGGTGGCTGTTGATCCCGGGAAGAGAGTACAGATTTTTCTGTAAAAATACGAGTTCTGATGCGAGGTGGAAGAAGGTTGCTGTTGTTAGGAGCGAATTGGAGCCCTCTGTTCGTGCTGCTTATCTGAAGGCTACGGTTTTGCCCGTGGGGAGCGACGCACCCGTTGTTTCCGACGATGAGAGTTTACATGCAACGCTCGACCATGGAGATGCTGGTGGTGGAATTGGAGGCAATGGGAAATCCCCGTTTGGACGTGGCGGCGGTGGAGGTGAGGAGAATGGGAAAGATGAGGATGATGCAGAGGCAGCGGAGTTCGGCACGCTGTTGAAATTCGATGATGTGTTGAAGGAGATCGAAGCTCGTGGTGTTCGTCTTCCCTCGGATATGCTCGAGGCTGCGAAGAATGTGGGGATCAGGAGACTCCTACTTGAGAATTACTTGGACTTGCAGGTATCAAATTGTCTACTGATTAGTGCTTAACGTGCGATTGGTGAGTTCGATTGCTGATATGTCCCTTTAGTTTCTGCTTGAAGGGTGCTGTCTGGCCTTTGGGGAATGCGGTTAGATCCTTCTCGTTGCTGCGCAACCGGATGATCGTTGATCGGAGCTTCCTCTTCAAGATAGGAACCGAGGTTCTTTGTTTCCTTATGCTTCATGGTGCCTTCCGATGTATGGTTTCTGGGGGAGTTCTTGATTTTTATTCCTGTGATTCAGATAGTTATTGATTCTTGCTGTGCGACATTTGCGGAGATTCAGAAGAGGGGTAAGGATTTCTGGTCGGAATTCGAGCTATACATGGCTGACCTGTTGGTCGGGCTGGTCCTCAATGTCGCTCTAGTTGGTATGCTAGCACCGTGTGCGCGTTTCGGGCAGCCATCTACTTCGAAAGGCTTGTTTGGTCGCATGTCTAGAGCTTACGGAGCTTTACCAAGCAGGTTAAGTTGATGTTCTTGGTTGTTTAGTTTCCTTTTTTCCCCATACGCCGTATAAAATCTCGTCTATCATTACATGCATTGTTCAATTTAAATTGCAATGTCATTTCGAGACCTAAAGATCTGGATTCCAGTGCATCCTTAGCTAACACCACATTCTGATTCACATCCTGAGCTATCAACGTGCTCCTAGTCCTCTATGTTTGCTACTTATTGTCTTGGCCTCTACCACGCCCTCGTCCTCATCCTTTGTAGGATGGTCACGTTGTCTCATTGTACTTAATTTTGTGTAGTGATAAGCCCCAGTCGTCCTATGCCTCTTTGGACAATCGCTCTTGCATAGTTCCTCTTGAGTCTTGACGACAGATAACAATCCCTCGATTGATTTCCAATGAGGGTATTCTTTGTGCCTATTTAATTAATGTGATATTAATTCATATTCTAGGCTATATATGTCCTACTCTCAATCATGTACGGCCGCTGCTACCTGCCTTGCCCTCTACCACATCCCTCGTCCAATGTATAATGGTCCTCCTATCTGCATCGTGCCCTTGGAAGACAACACTTGCTTATATAAAAGTAAGTGCCACTTGTTTTATGCCTCTATGGACAATCCCTCTTGACGACACTGGTAACAAACTCCCTGCTGATGCCTAGTGATGGTGGTTGCTTCTCGTGCCGAGCGCTTAATTTTGTTGTCATGGACTTCAATAGTGGAGTTCGATGCTGCTGTGTATTCCTCTATTTATGCAGTTAATCTCTGACGTCTAGGCGAGCCTATGCCCAAGTCGTTATCGAAGAAAATTAACACTGACAACTTGTTGTGTTCACTCCCAATCAGACCTGCTGACCACTTAATATGCTCAAGTCCAAGTTGTCAAGCAATAATCCCCACTACTTATAACTCTCTCTCACACTTTGTGAGTACATGTGACTATATTTGAGGTGTTACGCAGTCGATACATACAGAACAAACACGATGATTGCCTTTGGCTGTTGCCAGGTTTTTATGTATGCACATTTTCCATATGGATATACATCTAGAGCTATAGTTCGCCATACCTTTTGGTTGCTATTCTCAAGGTTGCAAACATCGGTAGTCGGTACTCGGTCGGTTGGGTCACTAACTAAGGATTAATCGGCAGTCGGACGATTAATCGGATTTAGTCAGGCTTTAATCGGTTTTGAATTTTTTAATTATTTTAAATATATAAATCATTTTTGTATGTATATTCTGATATATTTACATAGACGTGTACATTTTTTATATTATCATAATGAAACAAAAGAAGAAATTGAATTTAAATAAAATATTAAGCATATTAGAATAAGTTTGCTTTAAAAATTAAAAAATAAATGGTATCTTCAAGAAAAAATCGATCGACTAGTTGGCCTTAGTCGGAATTAGTCAGTACTCGGTCGGCCACCCCACCGACTAGACTAGTCGGACCTACTAGTTGGGCCAGTCGGGGGATTTTTACAACAATGGCTATTCTATGTCAGCAGCACAGAATTTGCATCACACGAGATGACATCCTTCTTTACTAGTAATTTCCGCCATATTTTCAAGGGATCCCTGTGCTTTGCTTCTTACCCTCTCTAGTTCTTTGTGTAGTGTGTTCGAGGCGGAAAGACCGGGATGCAGGTTTTCGATTGGACAGAGGGCCACAACCTATTTCTGCAAGGTTCCATTTCTACTTGACTTTTTTGTTTCTGGCATACTAATTTTACAATTAAAGTTTACCGTATGTACATCTCTTGGACTTCCACACTGACCTTTTTACCCTTTCTGAATTGTGATGTTGTGATCTTCTCTCACTGTGGCTCGAATCATTCCTCATTCAGGGTGCTTTGTATGGATCGGTTGGATTTGCATGTGGTATTATTGGTCAGGGGATCGCGAATTTGATTATGACCGCTAAGAGGTAATGTGCTTAACTCGGAATACTTTGTCTCCAAGCAGGTTTTGTTTCTTTTTTTGGATTGAAACATCGATTGATTGTAGACTATCAGTAATAATGTGCTTAAATACTAGTATTTATGACACTAGCTATAAAAGTGGATGCTTAATCTATGTCACGTTCAGTTAACCATACTTTTGGATTACAGGAGTGTGAAGAAGTCTGAAGAAGACATACCCGTGCCGCCGCTTATAAAGAGTGCCGCTCTTTGGGGTAAGGCTCCACTCATATAATTGCTCAACTCTGACACTCATTTCGCATAACTGCTCGTTCTACTGCATATTTGCTTTGATGTGTTCGATGGAAGAAATCACGTAACGGTTTCTGTAGTCTTTGCTGATGAAACCAAAATGGTTTACTTTTTTTTGATCATATGCAAGATTTTGACCTTGAATCCTTGATAGAGCCTTGTCGTGTTCATCCCATTATGTTCATTTGGTTCTTGTGCTATAACACATATAATAATATCCTGAATATCGTCGAATCAGTCAATTCAGACTATGAGTTGCCTCTCATGGATGCACATTCTCTCGAGCAATGGCATTTGGTTTGTGGTTAAAGACATCTTAGTTACGCGCTGTCAATCAAATTGATACGAGACGGTATAAGAGTAGAACGATTCGATATTGAAGGTGGCTCTCTTCAATAATGGTATGCAATTTTCCAAGTACTTAGTCATGTTACGGATGAATCTTATGTATCCACATGTTTGTACGTGATTGATCTACAATGTCTCTTTTTTTGCCCGATATCATTAACAAACACCGATATCCATATTTGACGACATCGATAAACACATTCATTTAATTTCCTAACAAGCAGGCTTTTATGTCAGATACTGCGACGTTGCTCGTTTAAATCTAAAAAAGAAGTTTATGATCTGTTTCTGATCTTTATGGTCTGGAATACGTTGCTTTCAGGTGTCTTCCTTGCTGTTTCGTCCAACACCAGGTACCAGATTGTCAACGGTTTAGAGCGGATAGTCGAGGCATCTCCCTTGGCCAAACGTACACCCCCAATAGCCATGGCATTCACAGTAGGTGTGCGGTTTGCGAACAATGTATACGGTGGCATGCAGTTTGTGGATTGGGCAAGATGGAGCGGCTGTCAATGATTGTGAGGACTGTTTGCTGAATTTCTACGATGATAACACTGAATCAACAGGAGGGGCCACTGTTCTATGTAGCTTTGTCATCGATACATTATTGGGATGAAGATGGGTCCTCGATCTCGATGTATTTGATGTCTCACCAACTGGACTAGGATGGAGATATTTTCGAGATCGTTATTGAAGAAACATGGCATGATAAAGATGGATGAAATTCTTATTTATGGTTGCCTTATTTGTTTGGGTAAATTAGCAAAAAAAGTCTTCATTATGTGTTCGATTTCCAATCAAGGTCATTTTTGAAACGTAACGAAGGTGGTCCTAAACCTCAGGGTTTAGGGTTTGGGGTTTCTACGCAAGGGATTATGGAAGCTTACAGAAGGCTGCGATTCATGGAAAAAAAGGGGATTTGTCCCTCTTTGTTACATTTCAAAACTGAGAATGGTTTCGAAGCACAGATGGGGCTAATATCTTCCGATGTTAAATATATAATAGCAAATTTTATAGTTGCTGCATTGTTGCCTTTTCCTCTAAGTTGCAGTAATCGTTGCAGTTTTAGAAATGATTAGTGCAAAAACGATTTATTCAAACTAGAGTGAAAAAAAAGAAAGTTAAAACTAGTAAGTTAGAAAGAGCGTATCATTAAATATCGTGATTAGATTTTTATGAAACTTAATTTAATTGTAAATGGGTCAAGAAACCACCTTTCTAGAATATGGCTTTACACAAGGGGCTTTTTGTGCAATTTTTTTTATTTCTAAAAATTGCAAAAAAGGTTCATGCAAAGACCTAAAAAAAGACAACTTCTTCACACATAAAGATTTTATTTCGAAATAAAAAGAGGGATAAATTCCAATTATCCCTCATCTCAATGGATCCTAAAGCTAACCTTTTGTTCTTCAAGATAGATGAAAAGTGAAAGCTGTCTTTTGAAAAAACAACTTTGTTACTTAAAATGGGGCTGCCCGATCGCTGACCCTGTGCCTTTTTTCACATTTTTTATTTTTTGAAAAATATCACAATGTATATTCATCTATATATCCCTCAAATATGTTATTCAAATCTGGTCAGAAACACTCCTATACCCTACATCTAAAACACGTAATTTTAACGTTTTAAACACTGTTGTAATCGACCTGGTCAAGATGAAGGGCATAGGAGTCTCCGTTTCTGACTAAATTTGAATGACATATTGGAGGGATATATAGATGAATATACATGGTGATATTTTTCAAAAAAAATAATAAAATTATGGGGCATCCCCATCAAACCCTTATTTTTATGTGCATTAATAATTTTTTTCTCCTCAATCATTTTTTTTCATAAATTATTTTGAGAAAATCCAATAACTCATAAATTCGATAAAAATACATCAAGATTTTCCCTTAAGTAAGAGAGGAAGATGATGGCAACTTATTGGTGAAGCAAAGTAAACTGCCCTTTACTTATACTGTAATCTAAGTTTGATAGGAAGAAGAGATATTATCTTATTAATAACTATTTTGCATACAAAGTCCATCTGAGATTATATATATAGAGAGAGAGAGGATAGGGAGCTTGCACCAAGGTGCATGTAACTTTACATGCACCGGCGCTTATATCTTCCACATTTTTTTTACTTTTTTGAAAAATGCCACTCATGTATATTCATCCATATATCCCTCCAATATGTCATTCGAATTTCGTCAGAAACAGAGACTCCTATGACCTCCATCCAGAACATGTAATTTTAACGGTCTTAGAATTGCTGTAATCGACCTATTCTGGATGGAGGTCATAGGAGTCTCTGTTTCTGACGAAATTCGAATGACATATTGGAGGGATATATGGATGAATATACATGGTGGTATTTTTCAAAAAAGTAAAAAATGTAGAAGACATAAGCACCAGCGCATGTAAAGTTTACTTTTTTAAAGTTCAGTACATCATTGAATTTTGGTATATGATTCATGAGTTTTTACGTAATTTACTCTTTTTACTTATTTAAATCACATCACTCATTAGTGATGAAAATTATGATTATATTCTTAAAAGAACTACTGCTACTTTCTTAAAAAATAAAATAAATAAAATAAAGAGGGATGTTTACACCTTGACTCATGACATCTGGTCCAATTGCATGCCAACCCTTGTTATTTTTATAACTACACAAAGACCCCTATAGTCTGACCAACTCATACATAGGATGCCAGCAGGTCGGGTTTGGGATTGGTATCGATATTCCCAAACATGTACTCATTTATAAAACAACTTTCTAAACCCATCCATTTATTTAACGGGCAATTCCTAACAGGTATCCACATACCCAACCGATATACGTGCATTCGATGGCACCCACATATTAAATATAGTAAAATCCTAAGCTACCCAAAATGCACACAATTCTTTTACACATGGATTGCAGACATGGCTAATGCGTAATATGGTGGTACATAAAGATGCACGATGTGTAGGGAATATTGAAGGTTTATGTAGATTAAGTGTTTAATTCTTTTGGGCTGGTAATTTTTTGTTGACGGAGATAAAAAAGGTAGTTGAATCTGAATCTACAGGCAGAAATGAGGAAAATCAAGCTGGATTTTTATTATGACATCCATCAGATATCCGTTGGGTTTAACTAGTTTGACTAACAAACAATACACACATCTTGATTTATGTGTGTGTGTATGCATTTGCATTCGTATATGTATTTGTTTATATTTAGGTTTGGGGTAATTTCGAGTTTAGGTACCCACAATGCAATCTCAACCCCAAATCCATACCTTCATGGGTAGTAAATTTAAAACCCAAACTCATCCAAAATTAAATATACCGGTCGAGTCAGGTAACCCATGACTAAACCCAGATTGACATCCTTACTCTTACTCCAAAACCCTTGGATATAGAGGGGCATATGTGTTAACTAGGTAAACTTACAAGAGTCATTGTGCAATCACAATGATCATAGGGGTCATGATATCAAATTCCCATACAAAAACAAAAAAGTGACGGCTAACCCAAAAAAGGGTTCCCTTTTTAGGTGGGGTGAAGAGGTGCAGAGGTAGAGTTTTCAGCTGTTCCACAGACAGAGATATCTTTCCACTGACAGATCAAGACAAGTGACCCTCAAGCCCTAGATTTAAAGGCTAAGCTTTTAATGTACCCATCCTTTTCACAACCCTTTAATCCCAATTTCTATTAATTCCCTTTAAAAATATATATCAAGTCATGTACTACTGAATGTTTGAGGCATATCAATACCAGTTTAGTAGGTCACTTCCCTTAACCCCAATGAGGAATAAGGAAAAAGAAGAATTTGTCATTTTTTCGTGTTCAAATAGTTTGAGGAATAAGAAAGAAATAAGTACTGTAGAGTGCGATACTCGTCCAAAAATGATGTAAAGTGATGGCGGTTTTGCTCCCAGATATCACCCTCTTGTAGGTGGTACGTTGGAATGAACTAGCCGCTCTTTCTGATTGGGCCCTACGCAGCCGCGATACCTTATTATTGCCCCCGGTCGTGGGGTGGAAGTGTCGAAACAACTACTGGACGCTCCAGTAAAGGCTTATTGCGAATCGGGGTATTTAAAGAGGTTCTCATGAGATTAACCCTCATCAAAAAAATAAACAAGAATGAGGGTGGAATAAAGAGAATCATTAGGTGCAAAGATGGAATAATGCTATATCTAGATGTGGATTGATTTTTATCTTAAAAAGTAAGGAATCTTTTTTGCAATTTTCCCTCAAAAGAGAGATGCTCTATTCGTGGTTTGTTCTTATGTGAATTGGGATCTTCCAATCTTTGGCTTCATGCCTCCTCTTTCTACATGATGGTTAAGTGGATGCCACCCAATTTCTCTCCTCCTCAAGATCTCACTTTCATCTCTCAATTTTCCGCAAAATTTGGGTTTAGACCCCTAATGATTCAAGTATTTGCACTTTAGTCCCTTGATAAGTCTCACATGAAGAAACGATCTTAGCACTGTACTTCAATATATCCACATCTGATCGGCTATCGTATCTATTCTCACCATTAGAAAATACTTCATGAAAGGCTTTGCAACTACACAACTCCACAATGCCCCTTACGATTCAATTATTTGCATTTTAATCCCTCGACAAGTCTCGCATGAAGGAGCGATCTGAGCACCATGATCTACCCGCTTATAAAACAATGATATTGATATTTGTATTCATATAAGGGATCTTTACCCATACCCTATAAACTTTGCCAATCACCTCCACGACCTTTGAAACAACCTAATTCCCCCCTCGACCCCGTAAACTTGCCAACTCTTACCCCATGAACCCTTCAAGTAATATGTTTTAAGTCCTTGAGGGTTCTTGGGGCAATTTACAGGGTCGATGAGGTAATTACGTTGTGCAAAAGGTAGTAGAGGTATTTTAAAACGTTTATAGGGTCTGCTGGGTAAAAATCCCTTCATATAAACATCTTTATCTCGTATCTGATCGTTTGCATCCCTAGCAACCATTATTGGTCGTATAGGGTTTGCTGAATTTCTACGATGATAACACTGAATCAACAGGAGGGGCCACTGTTCTATGTAGCTTTGTCATCGATACATTATTGGGATGAAGATGGGTCCTCGATCTCGATGTATTTGATGTCTCACCAACTGGACTAGGATGGAGATATTTTCGAGATCGTTATTGAAGAAACATGGCATGATAAAGATGGATGAAATTCTTATTTATGGTTGCCTTATTTGTTTGGGTAAATTAGCAAAAAAAGTCTTCATTATGTGTTCGATTTCCAATCAAGGTCATTTTTGAAACGTAACGAAGGTGGTCCTAAACCTCAGGGTTTAGGGTTTGGGGTTTCTACGCAAGGGATTATGGAAGCTTACAGAAGGCTGCGATTCATGGAAAAAAAAGGAGATTTGTCCCTCTTTGTTACATTTCAAAATCGAGAATGGTTTCGAAGCACAGATGGGGCTAATATCTTCCGATGTTAAATATATAATAGCAAATTTTATAGTTGCTGCATTGTTGCCTTTTCCTCTAAGTTGCAGTAATCGTTGCAGTTTTAGAAATGATTAGTGCAAAAACGATTTATTCAAACTAGAGTGAAAAAAAAGAAAGTTAAAACTAGTAAGTTAGAAAGAGCGTATCATTAAATATCGTGATTAGATTTTTATGAAACCTAATTTAATTGTAAATGGGTCAAGAAACCACCTTTCTAGAATATGGCTTTACACAAGGGGCTTTTTGTGCAATTTTTTTTATTTCTAAAAATTGCAAAAAAGGTTCATGCAAAGACCTAAAAAAAGACAACTTCTTCACACATAAAGATTTTATTTCGAAATAAAAAGAGGGATAAATTCCAATTATCCCTCATCTCAATGGATCCTAAAGCTAACCTTTTGTTCTTCAAGATAGATGAAAAGTGAAAGCTGTCTTTTGAAAAAACAACTTTGTTACTTAAAATGGGGCTGCCCGATCGCTGACCCTGTGCCTTTTTTCACATTTTTTATTTTTTGAAAAATATCACAATGTATATTCATCTATATATCCCTCAAATATGTTATTCAAATCTGGTCAGAAACACTCCTATACCCTACATCTAAAACACGTAATTTTAACGTTTTAAACACTGTTGTAATCGACCTGGTCAAGATGAAGGGCATAGGAGTCTCCGTTTCTGACTAAATTTGAATGACATATTGGAGGGATATATAGATGAATATACATGGTGATATTTTTCAAAAAAAATAATAAAATTATGGGGCATCCCCATCAAACCCTTATTTTTATGTGCATTAATAATTTTTTTCTCCTCAATCATTTTTTTTCATAAATTATTTTGAGAAAATCCAATAACTCATAAATTCGATAAAAATACATCAAGATTTTCCCTTAAGTAAGAGAGGAAGATGATGGCAACTTATTGGTGAAGCAAAGTAAACTGCCCTTTACTTATACTGTAATCTAAGTTTGATAGGAAGAAGAGATATTATCTTATTAATAACTATTTTGCATACAAAGTCCATCTGATAATATATATATATATATATATATAATTGATCATATTAAGTCAAGATGAACATGAAAAATCAAAAGATCAAATTGCTGCATGTTGTTCTTCATTTAACACGAAGAAGAGACATGGTTACTTTTTTAAAGTTCAGTGCATCATTGAATTTTGGTATACGATTCATGAGTTTTTTTAATCTAATTTACTCTTTTTATTTATTTAAATCACATCGCTCGTTAGTGATGAAAATTATGATTATATTCTTAAAAGAACTACTGCTGCTTTCTTAAAAAAATAAAATAAATAAAATAAAGAGGGATGTTTACACCTGGACTCATGACAACTGGTCCAATTGCATGCCAACCCTTGTTATTTTTATAACTACACAAAGACCCCTATAGTCTGACCAACTCATACATAGGGATGCCATCGGGTTTGGGATTGGTATCGATATTCCCGAACATATACTCATTTATAAAACAACTTTCTAAACCCATCCATTTATTTAACGGGTAATTCCTAACGGGTATCCACATACCCAACCGATATAGGTGCATTCGATGGCACCCACATATTAAATATAGTAAAATCCTAAGCTACCCAAAATGCACACAATTCTTTTACACATGGATTGCAGACACGGCTAATGCGTAATATGGTGGTACATAAATATGTACGATGTGTAGGGAATATTGAAGGTTTATGTAGATTACGTATTTAACTTTTTTGGGTTGGTAATTTTTTGTTGACGGAGATACAAAAGGTAGTTGAATCTGAATCAACAGGCAGAAATGAGGAAAATCAAGCTGGATATTTATTATGACATCCATCAGATATCCATTGGGTTTAACTAGTTTGACTAACAAACAATACCCACATCTTGATTTGTGTGTGTGTATATATATGTATATGTATTTGCATTTGTATATGTATTTGTATATATTTAGGCTTGGGGTAATTTCGAGTTTAGGTACCCACAATGCAATCTCAACCCCAAATCCATACCCTCATGGGTAGTAAATTTAAAACCTAAACTCATCCAAAAATAAATATACCGGTCGAGTCAGGTAACCCATGACTAAACCCAGATTGACATCCTTACTCTTACACTAGAACCTTCGGATATATAGGGGCATATGTGTTAACTAGGTAAACTTACAAGAGTCATTGTGCAATCACAATGATCATAGGGGTCATGATATAAAATTCCCATACAAAAACAAAAAAGTGCGGCTAACCCAAAAAAGGGTTCCCTTTTTAGGTGAGGTGAAGAGGTGAGAGGTAGAGTTTTCAGCTGTTCCACTGACAGAGATATCTTTCCACTGACAGATCAAGACAACTGACCCTCAAGCCCTAGATTTAAAGGCTAAGCTTTTCAGGTACCCATCACAGCCCTTTAATCCCAATTTCTATTAATTCCTTTTAAAAAAATCATAAAAAACGATATATTACATCCCCAACTTTTTAGAGGGTAAAATAAATAAATATAGCAAGTCATGCACCACTGAATGTTTGAGACATATCAATATCAGTTTAGTAGATCACTTCACTTAACTCCAAGGAGGAACAAGGAAAAAGCAGAATTTGTCGCTTTTCCGTGTTCAAATAATTTGAGGAATAAGAAAGAAATAAGTATCGCAGAATGCGATACTCATCCAAAATGACCTAAAGTGATGCGGGTTTTTCTCTAAGATATTACGGCGAATTGGGGTATTTAAAGAGGTTCTCATGGGATTAACCCTCATAAAAAAATCACAAAGAATGAGGGTGGAATAAAGAGAATCATTAAGTGCAAAAATGGAGTAAAGCTATATCTAGATGTGGATTGACTTTTATCTTAAAAAGTAAGGAATATTTTTTTTGCAATTTTCCCTCAAAAGAGAGATGCTCTATTCATGGTTTGTTCTTATGTGAATTGGGATCTTCCAACCTTTGGCTTCATGCCTCCTCTTTCTACATGATGGTTAAGTGGATGTCACCCAATTTCTCTCCTCAAGATATCACTTTCATCTCTCAATTTCCCGCAAAATTTGGATTTAGACCCTTAATGATTCAAGTATTTGCACTTTAGTCCTTCGACGAGTCTCACTTGAAGAAACGATATGAGCACCGTACTTCAATATATCCACATCTGATCAGCTATCGTATCTATTCTCACCATTAGAAAATACTTCATGAAAGGCTTTGCTACTACACAACTTCACGATGTCCCCTACGATTCAACTATTTGCATTTTAGTCCCTCGACAAGTCTCGCATGAAGGAGTGATCTGAGCACCATGATCTGTCAGCTCATAAGACAATGATATCGCTATTTGTATTCATGTAAACATCCGTATCTGATCATTTGCATCCCTAGCACGGGCTTTACGATTTCGGGGATCTATCCGAAATAATCCTAATAATCAGAGGAATTTTGCATAAAAGGCCCCATCATTAAAAAATATTTCATGAAATGGATTTGCTATTGGCAGATGGGAAGAGCCGAAGGAGGTGAGGGAATACTGAGTAAACAGAGAGCTCCGGAAAACAATGGAAAAGTGATGGCTTTGGAGAGCTTTCGATGTGGGTTTTGTGTCATTTGATTATATCTGCGGCGTAATCACAGAAAGAAGGGGGGGATTTGGAAATGGAGGCCCAATCTCAGAGGGGTCTGGAGAGAGTGATCTCGCAGAGGGCCATGCAGATGAGCAGCTCGTCCTCCTGCAAGATTTGGGCCGTTGGATTCCTCTGTGGTGTTTGCATCTCCTACCTGTTCATGGCTGCGATCACCTCATTCAGAGGTTTTGGATTTCAGATCATCAATGTTCCTCCACCTCCGTCACCAACATCAGGAGATGATGCTCATGGCAATTCCAGCATTGCCACTTCTGGTAAAAAGCTGCGTTTTTTGATCTTTTTTATGCTGGATTTTCCCCTAGGTTTATAACATTTATTTTTTCTATTTTGAGGGCTTCAATGTGGCACTGTTCATCTTTATCTTCTGGTTTTTAATCTGAAATTTGCTATCAAAGTGGTCTTTCGATTCCTTTTTCCTAAACCCTCAGTGTTTTTTTTCCAAAAAATAAATGTACATGGATTTCGTATCATGGATGTACCTCATTCAGAGGTTTTGGATTTCAAATCATATATATACCTCCACCACCATCTTCAGGAGCCATTTTTGGTAAAAATTTACAGTTTTTGATCTTTTTTTAATGTTGTTCTTAGATTTTTGGATGATTGATCAGTGGTTGGTGTTGGTCTTTCTTCTTCTTCTTCTTCTTTTCCAATGTTCATGAAATATTTTCTTTTTATTTTTTTAGGCTTCAATTTGGGACAGTTCATGTTTATCTTCTTCTTTTCAATCAGAAATTTGCAGCAAAAGAAACCATGGATTCATGAGCTTCGTTTAGATGCAACCAGATGTGGTTTTTTATTCTCTTTCCTTAATCCTCATTTTTAATCTTTTTTATATGGACTCCGAGCCACCACCATAATGAGGAAATGCAGCCGTTAATTCCAGAATGACCAATTCTGATAAAAAAAACTGCATTTTTTGTTCCTTTTTATGCTGTTTTTAGATTTTTGGATGTTTGATTAGTGGTTGGCCCTTTCCTCTTCCTCTTATTGCTATGTTTAGAACCCACATTTTTATTGATTTTGAGGATTTTAATGTGGTACAGCTCATCTATCTTCTGCTTTTAAGCAGCCAAATGTTTTTTTTGTTTCTTTTCGTCAAAACACAGTTTTTTTAAATGATGGATTTCATATCACGAATATATACATTTCTTCATGAATGCAATGGTCTCTTTCAAAGGTTTTGGATTCCAAATCATCTATATACCTTCACCACCATCAACAGGAGATGATGCCCATGACAGTTCCAGCAATTGCCAGTTCCAGTAAAAAAATCTGCATTTTCTTTATATTTTTTAATGTTGATTTTGGATTTTTACTTTTTAGATGTTTGATGAATCAGTGCTGGGATTTTTTTAAACTTTTTTCTAACAGTATTTGATTATTTTTTTGACTGAGTGGTCAATGTGCTATGGGGGTGCTGCAGAATGTTTACTGAATATCATCTTTTTTTTTGTAAAATTTGATTCTTTTTTTTGCTTCAATGTTTGTAAAATGTATTTTTGTTTTTTTTTTTTATAAAATTTTGAGGGTTCATGCTTATGTTCTGTTTTTAAAAGCAGGAATATGCTGCAAAAGAAACCATGAATTCAACAGCTTTCGTCTCAATGCAACCAAATGTGTTTTTTTATTTACTTCATTCCTCCGACATCAGTTTTTTTTCTAAATTTTTATATGGATTTTTAAAATGCATTTTGCAAATTTTTGTAGTAGCCCTAATGACATTACCGAATCGAGAACATCAAACACTATCGATTTGTTTGTTTATGTGTTGATAATGGGAGTTCTTATACTGAAAAGCTTTCAGATTGCTTCTGCTCTGATCAGTTTTTGATGATATTTTACATCTTCCAATATTTGCAGTTGCATCCGTAGTTACCAACAAAACAGAATATTTAAATTCAGCACCAACGAAGATCGTAAAGTACGAGACTTTTCAAAGATCACGCGAAAATACGAGGGTCGACTTGCTCTACAATGCCTGGAGTTCCATTCTGAATGAACCTGACGACGAAGAGAATGCTTACCTTAACAACGTGGGATTAAATCGATCAAATGTACCGACAGCTCCTCATCTGGAAGACTGCAAATCTAAAGAAAAAACTAACGAGCATTTCGATAGACATGGACAGAGGAGAATTGGAAGACACGAGCGGCGAAGAGTTGCTGATCATCCTCCATGGGTACGAAATATGCAACCATTTTTTCTAGCCAATTTGTTGAACGTGTTTAATGTTAATGATTTTCAGTGTCTGTACAGATCGTTGGATCAGATGAAGATAATTTCCCTCTCACGAGACGGGTGCAGAGAGATCTCTGGATGCATCAACACCCGGTGAACTGCAGCGATGTGAATTTGCGGTTTCTTGTTGCTGACTGGGAGAAGGAATCGGGTTTCGGAATGGGGGCACAGTTTGCTGGGATGTGCGGAGTCCTCGCCATTGCGATGAACGAGAATCGTATCCTTGTCACAGATTACTATAATCGAGCTGACCATGATGGCTGCAAAGGTCACTTTTTTTTTGATATCAGGTCATATAGGTCGGTATTTGAACAAGATCTCGAAACTGTAGTTTTTTTTACAGGCTCGTCTCGCTCTCACTGGTCATGCTACTTCATTCCCGAGACATCCGCTGAATGTAGAACCCGTGCTTTACAGCTACTGAAAAACAGAGAAGCGTGGAGTAGTGGGATCGTCACGACGAAAGAGAAATACACGTCGAAGGAGATATGGTCCGGACGAATCCCCCGGTATGACAATTCGACGTGGAGCAGTTTCCTGAAAATTTTGCAATTTAAACAGTCATATTTTCTGGTGTTTTCTGTAGGCGTTGGGGAAATCCATGGGAGTACATGCAACAGACGACCGAGATCGATGGGAGCTTGGTCGTGAATCACCGGAAGATGGATCTTAGATGGTGGAGAGCTCAGGTACCCGTTAGGTTTCGGTATCTGTTCAGTTATCTCACTGACAGAAATGGCAGCAATTACTCTAAAATCTCCTCCCACGTTGACCGAGAGAAATAGATGAATCAGTCATTATTTCCTTCGCCAGGCATTGCGTTATCTGATGAGATTCGAGAGCAGATATACCTGCAATCTAATGAATACTGCTCGACACTCGTCGTTTGGCTTGCAAGCCGCAAAGATGGTTGCTCATAATCTCCCGCAGGAATGGCCACAGGTACAAATTGCGTTTGAACACAAGCTTGACGACTTACTAGATGTACTTTCTGGACTGACATATTGTTTGAAGGCTTTCAGCAAATCCAGATCTTCGCTCGAACAGTCAGTCTGGTCAAACCGTAAACCCTGGATCCCGAGACCGCTGCTCAGCATGCACGTGAGGATGGGGGATAAAGCGTGCGAGATGGAAGTCGTTGGCTTCGACAGTTACATGAAGCTCGCTGAACGAATCAGGAACCGTTTCCCCTTCCTTAGAAGCATATGGCTGTCCACAGAAATGCAGGAAGTGATCGATCAGTCAAGATCATACCAAAAATGGAACTTCTACTACACCAACGTGACCCGACAGATCGACAACTCCACGATGGACTCCTATGAGGCGAGCCTAGGCAGAGAGACAAGCACAAATTATCCCCTGGTCAATTTCCTGATGGCATCCGATGCGGATTTCTTCGTCGGTGCACTTGGCTCGACATGGTGCTTCCTGATAGATGGCATGAGGAACACCGGCGGGAAGGTGATGTCGGGGTACTTGAGCGTAAACAAGGACCGGTTTTGGTAGTTAGACGGCGATACTCAATCCAATAGAGTAAGTAAATAACAAACAAACGGCGATACTCAAGGAGGAGAGAGAAGAGCAGAATCTAGTGGTCCAGAATCACTGCTCTCATGCTCTCATGGGTTTTGACTCTCACAAAATCAGCCCTCCAAGCGGTGATATGTATATATTCATGTAAAAGTAAGGATATATCAAACATGTTAAACTTTTGAATGAAAGAAAAGAAAAAGGAAGATTTTGTGCATCCGACTTTGATAATACTTTTGCGAGGACGATGATATGTTGCAGGCAATGTTATAATAGTCAGCCGACTAGGTCGAGTCGTTAGTCTGACTATGATATTAAATGGGGTGATCGAATAGAATAACCCTATTAGGTACGGCTGAGTAGTCGGTTACCAAATCAGGCAAACTGATCGACTAGTCGATCGATTAATTAAAAAATCTAATCTTTTCCAAATCTTTTGATTTTTTTAAGGTAAGGTAAAAGTAAGATAGCAAATCTGTTTGATTAAAATTCACTTGACACTTTTATCTTGTTGCTTAATGACCATATATGTATTAAATATATAAGAATGCGTGTATTAAAACTAATTTCTAAATTTTGAATAAAAAACCCAATTGAGCAGTTCTGAATGGTCATCTGAATACTGTTTATTCTCTTACTACCAAATATTGAATATTGACTTTTACAGCATTGGTTACAAGTAGAGCACAAGTGAAATGGAAAACATTTATGGTTCGAAAAAAACTATTAGGAAACATTACCAAAAAAACAGGAAACAATGGTGTACATGTAGTTCCTGCTGCCGTCAAACGTGTTCGACTTATGCTACATGAATCCCACATCCTCAGCACTATCGATCGGGGATGATCACAATTACTTACTAACCTCATCGATGAGACCTCATCAGAGTTCGCAATTCATCGGTAATAAGCCAAGTGCCTGGACGATCTGAATGGAGAGTTGTCGAAAGGTGAAGATGACGGCTTGATGCTAGGAACTTTGATTGGTTCCTCCTTTCTTTTTGTCTTTATTTCTGCCCGCAACCACGACTCACAACCGAGAGCAAGTTCTTGGCAGTTTTTAACTCATGGAGTTCAGCAAGCTTTTCGAATCTCTTCAGCACGCCATCCTGGATGTATGCCACATGCGTCGCCCATGTCTCCAAACCATCGAATATGTGTGTTGCATAAACGATTACAGCGCCTCTCTGAAATCAATAGATAAGAACAGGAAGGGGGGGCAAAGAGTGCATAGTGAACGTTTGGTTTCATAGAAACCGACCTGTTCGCACTCATCTTTGAAGAAGTCCAGCAAATCCATCCTCGTTACGATTATCTAGATCGACGGTAACCTCATCGAGCAATAATACCTGCGAATCAAAGAACATTGTCTAGCTTTGCAGAACATGCTTACGGATATGAGACTAATCAGAGATCCTCGTAGTTACATACCTTGAAAGGATGGAGAAGCCCCATGCAGATTTGCACACGGCGCCGCTGCCCATCAGAGACTTTATGCATACGCCACTCTAGGTCAATATCAAGCAGATCGATCAGCCTCTCTCGTCTCTGAGGATCAACTCCTTCCACTGGAAAGAATAGGGTAACAAGTTAACTGACTGTAACCTTAAAGATTTTCTCGCTAATCCGGAGAAAAAAAAGAGACGGTGCTGATCAGAAAGACATGCCGCCGAACTTAAAAACATAGTTAGCTTACAAACACTTTAATTATCTAATTACAAACAAAATCTTTGATTGGTTGCAAGATCATCTTAACATTTAAATCAAAACTATAAACCCGACAATCAAATACCATTCTCATATCAGATTGCTGACATCATGGTTTTTACGATTTTGAGGTACTGATAATGTTCGAAACCAAACAGCTCAATTGTTGAGCAGGTGGCCTCTCATTTTAAAGATCCTACTCAAAACCCTAACCCCTAAACCTTGATAAAGATGCATAGCAGATCTTTCGAGCATCTAGAAACTTTCAGAAAAGGCATTCAACCCTGAAATACAAACCACGTATATGCAACACATAAATATACGAGCAACTTTCTCGCTTAATGCATACAAACAAGATGTTACGACATGCCAAATTCTTTTGCATCAGGAAATCATATCAAACACTAAGTAACGATAAATTATATCGAGCGTAGTCTACCTCAAATGGTAATGTTTCTTATTTAGGTCTACTTACAAAAACCAAACTACTGACATAATAAGAGATGCAAACTCTACCTCCGAAGATCATGTGCTCAGCGAAAAATCACCTTGGAGGGGAACTTCACCCTACAAGCAAAAGGGTGTAACTAAGCATCACAACCATCCGACAAAGATTATTCTTATTTGCGTAGAGGTGATAAATGAAATCCATCTCTGTGGATTTGTATATACTTCAAGGCACCATATTTGATTGATCTTGTAATTTTCCTCGAGTTTCAAATCTTATTAAGGTTTTTTCCTCTCTCACAACTATACATGATGCCGTGATTTTGTGACATGTATATGATTCTCAAATATGTAAAATTTAAGGTGATATTCATGGGTCATAATCCACCATAACGAATCAGCGAACACATTCTCAATTCAACCGAGAAAGAAAAGCAACTTAATGAGTCAATGGTGCGAATGACACTTAATCCCATTCTATGTATAAGGAGGTATTATTTCATTTCCTCTTGATTAACATACTATGCAAACAGCATCCAAAATGAAGATCATCCAGGACAGAGTGACAAAGAGAAATTACTCACAGCAGATCCAACAGTTTTGCTCCAAGAACCACCCAAGTAGGCCAGATCACCACTACAAACAAGGTGTGTGTCATGAAAAGCAGAGAAATTAAGAACTCGCACAACATCTCTTCCTCCAACCATGTGTTTCCCAGCCAAGATCTTCAGCAATGTCGTCTTGCCTGCATGAATATTAATCACTTGTCACATGAAACAAAAAGTACTTAAAAACATGCATATTTCTGTGCATTGATGCTTTGCTGAATTAACACTTGAGGAAACAGACATGTTGCGAAACTTTAATCAAGTCACTGAATGAGAAACAACAAAAAAGGAGATGCACAAAAAAGTCTAATTCGACTTGAAATGTCAGATATCAGCACGTGTCTTTCAAAAGTTTCATCATAAATCAGATGGGGGTGTTGATAATTCCTAGTCCTTGCTCGGATTTCAAGGATTCTTCGTTGTATAATAATAACACAAGCCTAAAGGAAAGAATAATCCAAAAAAGATATGAGAGTCGTTTTGGGTTCATACTCAAAAGTTCATCACAAATCAGTTACATGGTTGATAATTGCTAGTTCCTCAATCCGACTTCAACCATTCTTCGTTATATAGTAGTATCATGAGACTGAAGTAAAGAACCCAGAAAAAGATGAGAGTCATTGAGTTCATACAATAGCCGATTGGAGGACTCCATTGGTGATAGCTGGCGAGGATATAAAAATGGAAGGTAGATGCTATTACCCTGATTAGTGCTATCGAATTGGTGAGATATGTGGTCATCTTCAGGGGGGGAAGAGAATTTTATGTAAAAAATATAATCGAGCATGTGAAGGCACTTTTTGAGGCATATTCTGTATAACTTGCGTAACTTAACTACCCGTAAATGGAAATTGAGGTAAGGGGCGCTTCTCCCAGGATGCGCTCCCCATTTTTTTCTCAAAAACACAACAAATTGGAGGATGGAGCCTCATTTTTTAAAACTAAGGAAGCAAACCAAATTCTTGGAATATGCAAGTATGAATTAAGTACCTCGATATGAATAGTCAATGCTTTCTCACTCCAGCTCAAGTTTCTTTTTCTTTGTTTTCCCAATCCAAATTTAGTTGGTAAGATCAAACAAAAATAAGTCATGTAAGATAATAAAAGGAATTTGAATAATATTTTTTTTGGTAGGGGGGGGGGGGGATTCGAACCTGGTCCTTTTGGAAGTGGGAGCCATTGCTTCTACCACCAGACCATTAGATGGGTTCGAATTTGAATAATATTACTTCCTTCATTCTTTTTATTCCTCACAAAAATGTAAACTAGTGAATCTCTAAGAATATGTGAACTAATGAAGTACTTTTCGTCTTAAAGAACACTCATCAGATTATAAATAAAGGAAAGCATGCGATTTATTTGATTAATAACATGAATTTTATGCATTAATCTTGCCGACTGTCCGCTGCAATGACACGGATTCAAATCAAAAGGTCAATATTGTCTCATCTCTCATACCCAAAAAATTATCTCCTTTCCCAAACAAGAGTAATTGAAAATGTTACGATGCATTGAATCCTAACCATTTGGTTCAAGCTAATGTACTTGTGCTCTGTGCTAATGACCTCCACCATTTCATTGTCCACATACCTGAAGAGTAGAGGTCTCCCTTCCCATAAAAGAGCTCAAGAGCAGATCCTCTGAATCAAATCAGAGACTCACAAATTCATATAGGTAGGCTTTGTGGAGTTTACGTATCTGGATCCATATGTACTAGAAGGTATTGATATTCTCTTTAATCCCTTTTTTATCCATTTACTGAAGATGATATTCTCCCACCCAACCTGTTCATCACATGTGAACCTCTTCAACCGTATTGGTTTTTATTCACGCTTAATATTCATGACATAAGACAACCACACCAAGCTCCAATTATACAATCATTACAGATATCAGATACAAGTGAAACTTTCTCATAGACATAAAGTCATGGATTATAATTTTTAATATTTACAACAACTTGATTACATCCATAACGTATCCGCAAATCGTCTTCACTATATGGAGAAAAGAAACATATGATTATTGTATAGCACTTTATGAACTCAACCCTTCATTCCCTTTTATCCATCTATCAAAGATGATATGCTCCCACTCAATGGGGGAAAAGGATTTGTTGTTGTTGTTGATCACAACATGACGACATCCCAAAGTGCGGGGGCAAATCATTCTTCCCCATATGGAGAAAACAGTTATGATTTGGCACTCGATTACCCTAACCCTAGGTTCATGGAGCTCATGTAGCAATTTCCAGTGCAGATGAATTCACATACATAAACTCCGAAAAACCCATCATTGAGTACGAACGCTAGCTATGGATTATGATTCAGGGCATCTCTAACACTTCCCGAACTCAAAGCCATGATCTTTTCCAAACAGCAACACCAGATACAGCCATCCCGAGCTGACAATCTCCCACATTGCACAAAAAACCACTTTTCCAAATAACGAAACCACACAAAATCCTAACCCTAACAAAAGATCCCGCCTTTCACAACGCAAACAAGCATATCACATCAGAGAGAAAAAACGCCTTCCAACATATCAAATTAGACGGGGAATTCGTTACCGGATCCATTGGCGCCGATGAGGAGGCAGCGGGAGGATCGCGGGATGGCGAGATCGAACCTGAGGAATAATGGGGGTTGCCCGTCATAGGCGAATTGCATGCCGCTGACCTCGATTCCATCTGCGATCTCTCCCGCCATCTTTGGATCGAGGGATCGGACTGCAGAGCTAAGAACCCTAGAAAAAAAGGGAAATATATAGCAACTATATATCTCGCTTTTTGTGTTCTTTTTGATTTAACGTGGACGATCAAATCACCATAAATAGGAATTAGATCTGTGTTTGTGGAACAATAGATCCCACGTAGATTTTGATGCAAAAGGCTAATTAGGTACATTAAATTATAAAGGTATGAAAAGTCATATATTAGATATTGTGCATACAACCTACCACATGATGCAACTTCATAAGGTATACATATTTAATCCTACAATTTACAACATAAAATAAAGGGGAAAACATGAAAATAATTTATAAAGACTTCCAAGTTTAATTTCAATTGTAAAATAATCAACTCCAAGCCATATCCCTACATTTAGAGGTTAGATTTAGATTTATGGGTTCTACATTTTCTTTATTATAATACTTTCTTACCATCTTAAAAAAGAGAGAGTTAATATCAAAAATATATTATAATTATAAACATACTCAAAATATAACACATAAATAATATGACATCACATCACATTTACCATTTTAACCTCAGTAACCATCCAAACAGTTATTATTCATATGAGGCTTACCCATGTGATCAATTCTTTAACCGGAGGTTACTCCGTTTTAGGGTGCGTTTGATTGCCGAGTTAGCCCATGTTAAACTGGGGCATGGTAAATCATTTTTATGTTTTGGTGTTTGGATAGAGGATTAGGGGTTGAGTGGATTTGTTGTAATGCGATTGTATTGAAGTTTGGGAAAATGAGTAGTTATTGTGATGTGATTGTATTGAAGTTTGGAAAAATGAGCAGAAGTTGCGTAGTTTATAATTTTTAGATGATATGATGATATAATATATTATTTTTTGATGAAATAGATGAAAGAGAAATTATTTATTTAATGTATAAAAAGAGAGAGAGAGGGAGTGAGCCCCACAAATGAGGGAAATAGTAGATTTTGGTGGGTAAATCCCCAACCGAACATGGCCTTAGAAGGATTTATTCACAATTTTTAAAAGAGATGAACTTTATAAGATTTTTAAAGAACCACAATATTCATTTTTGTTTCCAATTTAACACATGATACCACTACAAATGCTATGGTGTTCATTGTGCGCTTCTAAGTTCATTAATGCATTTCATATGTTTGTTTCATGGTCAAACCATGTTCTAGTTATGAACATATAACCTTGCATATAAACCGCTCACATGTTAATATCTATATCATTTTTTTTTAAAAGCGATTTGCCCATAAATTTAAAACCAAACTATGCAAAAAATTCTTGAACTTTAGATCCGTATCTATATCCATATCCGTTCTCTTTAAACAAGGGATTTTTACCTGGCAGACCTTATAAACTTTTTAAATTACCTCTACGACCTTTTGCACAACGTAATTACCCTATAGACCCTAAAAATTACCCCAAGAACCCCCACGGGCTTCAAACAGATTATCCGAAAGGTTCATGAGGTAAGAGTTGGCAAGTTTAGGGGGTCGAGGGAGGAATTATGTTGTTTTGAAGGTCGTAGAGGTAATTGACAAAGTTTATAGGATCTGCTGGGTAAAATTCCTTTAAACAAACGTAATTCTCTTTTTAAGCCCAACTGATTTTCCCTCCTTTTCCAACGGTCGTATGAACTTCCAGCTTCCACTTCCCGCCCTCTCCAACCTCCACCACCTCCTCCGCCGCTGCGCTGCCGCCACGGACCTCCGCACGGGCTCTGCGCTGCACGCGCTCTACCTCAAATCCACAGCCGCCTCCTCTGCCTTCCTTCCCAACCACATCTTCCTCCTCTACTCCTGCTGCGACCGCCCCGACATTGCCTGCAAGGTGTTTGACGAAACTCCCCACCCAAACGTCTTCTCCCATAACCTCCTCCTTACCGCCTTCTCGCGCTCATCCGCATCCCCCAGTACTCTCCGTCGCATCTTCTCCGTCATCCGTTACCCCGATCTCGTCTCCTTCAACACCCTCCTCTCCTCTTACGCCTGCGCTGGTGCTGTATCCCGATGCCTTATGAGTACCACCGGTATCGTTGTTGATGGGTTCATGTTATCTTCCGTAATTACAGCTCTATCCGGATGTGATGTCGATCTGCTGCACACGTTAGTGGTTACCGGTGGGTTCGACAGGTACCCATCGGTGAACAACGTGCTTATCTCCGGTTACAGAAAAGGTGGGTTCTTGGGAGGCGGCGGAGCGTGTGTTCGAGGAGTTGGGGTACTTTGGTAATCGGAATGAGGTGTCGTGGAACTCCATGATTGTCGTTTACCGGTAGCACCGCAAAGGATTCAAGGCAATTGGGTTGTTCTTGGAGATGGGACTCGCAGGCTCTGAGGTCGATGCGTTCACGATGACGAGCGCAATGACAGCTTTCAGAGCGATGGAAGATAGACGAACTTATGCCTCGAATTCCTTCATCGTAAAAGAATTTGGAGCTATCTGACAAAACCATTTTCGCAGAAAACTGAGAAAACTGTCCTGCAGTTCCTGAACAAATATTTATATTTATTTACAAATACGTATTTATAATATTTATATTTACTTTACAATATGGATGAGTTTTTTTTTTAAAATTAATCTGTTGTCCAGCGTATAAATTATATGAGAATTTAATTCTTAGTTTTTAATATATAATCTGAACAAGTTCTCTCGTTACATACAGATCTACCCCCAACGAATAGCAGCAGAGGAATAGATCCAGTTATCCACAACAATGGGATAGGATTGCACAGGTGTCGATGCCTCATTGGCCGGACACCTTCCACTATCCAACCTCCCAACTCTGTGGTCTCTATTCCTTTGTTGACAGAAACTTATAATCAGAAAGATCAAAGGAGAAGGGATAGAAGAAGATCGGGAGGAGATTTCCAATTTGTAGAATGGCAACCTCCGCATGGCTTCCGCCGCCGTCGCGGCCCTCATGCCGGCTGCAGTGTTGGCAATGCCACTGAAGGTGCCCGGAACTTCGTCACTTTCACGAAGAACAGCCATCGCAGTTTCAAGGTTCGTGCTGCTTCGGAGGATACCGAGACATCTGCCGTCGAGGACAAGGCTGAGAGTGCTGCGCCGGTCGGACCAAGAAAGGAAGAAGGTAACTTAGAGTGCTAAATGCATACCTTGTATGTGTATGTTTTTGTTCCTATTCTTCATGTTGCGATTGTCATCGCAGGTGAAGATCCTCAGGAAGGAGTCCTACTGGTTCAACGGCCTCGGGTCGGTGATCACCGTCGATCAGGTTCGTCCTTTGTAGACATAACTAACCATGTTTCCAATTCCTAATGTGATTCATACGTAGAAATTGATGGGAGACGGGCAACCAGCTGCGCCGCTAATCCCTTTTGGAATGGCAAATCCAATCCTACGAAATACAACATTTATAATTCTAGGAACCATAACATTGCTATGTATAATTTTTTGGATCTTCTTGAGGAGCTCCACTGCCTCACTTGCTAAGAACCCAAATGTGATTTAACGAATGCAATTTCACATAAACAACTCGCTGTGCAGAATCCGACGGCGCGTTACCCGGTTGTGGTGCGCTTTAGCAAGGCGAACTACGCCGGCGTGTCGACGAACAACTATGCATTGGATTGAGGTCGTCGAAGTTTAGAACAATCGTGAAATCATGCCTCTGGTCCTTTCTTCCCTTCTCCATTTTGTTTTGCTGTAAGAATCCTAATTAGGTGTGGTCATGGAATGTGATTCCGGATTTGTACCATATACTCTTCTTAATGTTTCCTTCTGTTCTTAAGAATCCTGATCTGAGCAAATGTGGTATCTGTTTTGAGCTTTGTGTGCCAAGATCTCGACTCGCGGTACTTGGTTTACAACGATAAGATCCGCTGTAGAAAGAAGATTTAAAGTGGTTGTTGAAATGGTAGAAAACACATTATACTTAACAGAAAGCATACGATTTAGAGATTCTTTTTTCAGGCCATAACTGAACTCTTTTACTTCGTATACAATTTACGTAAGTTCCAATATTTCTCACCCAGAGGAGTAACAACAAGCTTTTGTGCGGCATCGTTCGATCGATCTTCAGTATGACATTCACTAGTTTATCAATGCATGTATCCTCTTCTCGAGGTCGTCCAAGTTGGGGCTCTAAGAAGAGAAAGTGCAACGGAACGGGTCGGGTTGATCGGTGGAAGCATGTAATATTTGGTTGTACGATCGAATCGCTACCTAGTCCATGCATGGTAATCTATGAGCAGAGATATATAATATTTTAAACAAGTTCAGTCAACTTAATAGTTTTCTTATTACAACTCCATCCTGGATAACATTGCAAAAAGGGATTAACAATTAAAGCAACATAACAAGTGTTCCAGTATGCATAACGACATCCCTTTCATAAACGAGCCATCAGTGGTCCGTACCGGTTCACTTCACCACGAAGCATGGGTAGTTCGCCTTGAATGGGAAATAAATCAATGTCAGTGTTCTCTTGAAAAAAAACAACCAATACATGTTATGAGTCTAACGCTTACTATCTGCCGAGTTGGGGTCAAGCCGGCTAGCGCAGGAAAACAAATCTCGCTATGCTATTTTAAACCGTTAGAAACATAACCTCTTACAAGCAATCACTTATCAACATGGCTATACAATTTGCATAATATCTTGTTGCATATGATACTAACTTGTTCTCATATACTATCATTATACGACTCATATTTCCCATAAACATTGTCCGTCCATTGAGGTTGTAATTTCATATATACTCTTTAAGTTTTTCATATTTGCATATACGCCTTAACATTTTCATATTTTCACAAATACTCTTAGAATTTTCCATAATTGCGTATATGCCCATTACAATCATAACACTTGCACAATACCATTACATTGCCATAGTTGCACACATATTCCTTAGCAATTTCAGAAATGTACACATACCCTTGATTTGTTTAGTGATTAAGGTTGTCTTAATTGTTAAATCTTTAAACGACTTCAATGGATTTGATGGCTTCGGCGACTTTACCATCGGCACAAGCGGTCCATTAACATGACATACATGATAGTGTAGCTACAATTGTAGAGGACTTATCTTTTGCCTCGATCGGTTCCTTGAACTGTACGTCCCTAGAAGTAGGGGTGTTCAAAAATATCCGGGTCAATTGGGTACCCAACCTGACATGTTCATTTTCACCTAAACCCTCGGGTACCCATTTGAAAATGATGGGTCGGGTACCCGCAATGTCATGACCCGTGCTCCATACAAAAAACCCGACGGGTACCCGCAGGTACCCAGTTGGAAGTTTCCACTATCACTTGATTCACAAAAAAGTAAATAGTTAGATACAAATAACAATATATATGTTACATTATTCCTATCTATTTAAAAATATAGAAAAGGATGCGGATACAGATATCGGTGAATATGGAAAACATATTTTCAAATCATTAAAAATGAATACCGTAAGAAGGAGGCAAATTAGAGAAAAAATAATAGAATCAAAATTGTATAGATAAGATTAAATTTAAATGTATGGGAGGGCTCATATATGTATCCATTTTGAAATCGAAATATATATATATATATATGTCAGAATTTGAGTTAACATACATGATAACGAATCTGATACGATCCCAATCGATATGCAGACATCCTAGCCTCCAAACATGATAATAATGAATACAAATGAATATACATTGTATCACACACGCACTCATGTACGTGCACACACGCACCATCCGCGTCCGCGTCCGCGTCCATGCAAACGAACATGCCCATGTGCACATGCATGTGCCCACGCCCATACCCACGTGCACACACGCATGCACATAAGAGCGCGCACACACATTTATCACGATAACCAATTACGATGATAATTAATATAACCATTTACGAATATGAATACATACTTATATATTGTTTGTTATGTTGTCCTCAGATTATATATATTTACATCTTGTTTATCCGTATTTGATTCATTATGACAACGGACCTACATGAATGTGTCATTATTTGATCCGTATTCGATACTATTCCTTTCAATTGCATGTATTCATATGCTTTACAATATCTGCATAGTTTTATCCTCATTAATTTATTTATCTATGTTTATATATCTCTATCTGAATGCATTCCGTAGCATTTAGATTTTCATATCCGGCATTATCATTATGAATATGATATAGATACAAATATACATAGTTGGATATATTGTTTGCATTTTAATATATGTCACATTGCACTTGAAGTATCTCTCTTTATCCCTATGGGTACCCGCGGGTACCCATGGGTAGCCAACATCTATTGGCATTAACCAGGTACCGTTGCAATTGGGTACCTATTGGAATGGGCTTGGTTGACCCGTGACCCAATACCAATAGGGCTGGCGGGTCGCGATCAAACGGGGCAGGTACCCGTCTGATGAACTCAAATTTCGATGGTCTTAAGTTCCACACAAGGCGAGGAACTTAGTCGCTGAACCTACCACTCAAAAATCTGGACTACAATCAACATTAACCCACAACAATCAAATCAAGGAATGAAAATAGATGTAGAGTTAAAATTATTATAACTATGTATAGTGTGCAAGTGTGTAGAGGTCGAACTCAGGGAGCAAACAAGATAGATTGGGCAAAAATGCACAAAATGTGATATGTGATCAAGTGCCTACAAACAAACAAATTTTTGTGGGTTTTTAATTTTATATTTTTTATTTGATTTTTTGGATTTTATACTTTTATATTTAGATTTTAAGTTTACTGATTGTATATTAACTTTTTATATTTTATCTATTTTTTATGTTTTTATAAAAAGAATATATACACAATATATGGAAAAGAGAAAGAACAAGGATTAATAAAAATAAGGAAAAATATTCTAAAATCAAGAAATGAAATGTTTTTGGGGTTTTTATAATTTATGATGTTTGTGATTTTTAGAGTTTTTTCTGATTTTTTTGGTATTTTTTAAAAAATACTAGAAAATAGTAAATTAAGCTACTGACCGAAATTAAAATGAGGATGGAAAAATAGAAATCAGAGTCCAAAATTCGTCAAATTAATTTTAATTGAAAGATAATAAATCAGAGAAATTTTCAGCACTGTTTGTGATTAGAAAATACCTAAAAATTATAAAAAGTTTTTAAAAAATTCCAAAAAAATTATATATTGTGTGTTTCTGTATGTTTAACGTCTAGCCACAATTCATTAAAAAATTCAAAACAAAAACCTTAAAATTAGAAAACTCCAAAAATCTTCATAAAATCTAAAAAAATTAAGAAAAATCCTAAAAATGCAATTTGGCAAGGGTATTTTTGTGATTATCCAAACATCTAGGGGCTTAGGCGTATTTTCACAAAATTTTATAACTAATAAATTAATTTCCAGATCCAAATACAAATACCAAAAGCCGCTAGGGGCACACCTACAATTTTCCCAACCCGCGCGTGACTGGCACGTGCTTGGGAAGGACTGAAATGCAATATCCAAAAACTCGAGGGGTTGATATGCAAATTACCCAAAAATATTACACTTTACAAAAATAGTTCCTGGACTGATACCAAATAAATAAACCCTCAGGGGGTCCCTACAAAATGTCCAGTCACCTCACGCGCACAGGCACGTGAGGTGACGTGGACTGGACCTACTTGCAATTAATGAAAGTTTGGGGGTGTCTATGCAAATATTACAAAAATATTTAAACTACATAGGAAAGTTTATGGACTAAAAATAAATATAAAATGCTCAGGGTAAAAGATGCAAAATACCCTGAGCAAGGCGATCCGACGGCGGAGAAGAAGCCACTTGACACGTGGCGCGTGAAGGATGGCCGATGACGCTTCGCGGAGGGACGGCAACGATTAGATCTCCCCGGATGGATCGGACGGCTGGGCTTCTGGGAGATCCAACGGCTATTGCTAGGGCTGGAGGCGTGACCTGATCTAACGACGCAGGAGGATGGAGCAGGAAAAGGGAAGCATCGCCAGCAAAGCGAGCTTCCCACCCTCGATCGGCGAACTCCGGCGGACTTCTGGCTCCAAAAATGGCTTGCAACCTCCTGCGGTCTTCCCTCTATCTCCTGGTGGCTCCAGAAAACCTCGGAGACGGCCAAGGCTCACAGGGAGAGGCCGACATAGCTGGGAAGCTCCAAGGAACTCCGGCGAGATGCAAAACGAGCCCCAGACTCGAGTCAATGTTCGTTGACCTGCAAAAAGGTGTGAAAGGTCCAGGGCAAAATGCCTGGACCCTGCGGAGGTGGAAATGAGGCGAGGGGCGACGACGCACGGTGGTAGCTGGAGCAAGCTCCGGCGAAGGATTCGATGAGTGATTTGATGGATTAAACATGAAAATTTCTTGGGGGGAAACGATCCTAATACTAAAACGAACAAAATGCAAGGAAAATAACTGAAGAAGGATGGCTGCCTCGATGGTTAGAACCAGAGGAAGATACTCGATGCCGGTGAAAGGCGGAGGTGGTGGAGCTGCCTCGGGCTTCGCTCGACCAGCCTGAAGCTCTGGAGAGGAAGCTGTCACCTTCCTCGAGCTCGCGGGCGTGAAAGAGGGAGCTAAGCCTATGTGGGAGGGGCTCAAACTTGGAATGGAAGGTTGCGACTCAATATGAAGGGTTTGACTCTACGGCTCTGATGCTCCAAAGGTCGAGGAAGATGGCTCGAATCGCCGCTCCTCGGCCCTACGAAAGCCTAGGCGGTGAAAGAGCAAGGATCAAGGAGCAAAAGTGCTGAAGAGGTCGACAAGAATGGATGCAATATTTGACATAGAAAAATCCGTCAAAACGGACAAAAAACTAGGTCTGACGCATGGCAGGGGAGGGAGGACAACCAGTTTACCCGCCGGTCAATGTGGACTGTCTCCTGGTTGGTCCACGTGGACCAACCAGGAAAAATCCTAAAAAATAATTTGTAAATTCAATTAAAATAAAAAATTGAATTAATTAATATTTGATTATTAAATAAAAAATGTTTATTATTTTGTGAGGTATTTTAATATGATTTTTAATTATTTTATGAGGTATAAATTTACAAGTTACCATTTTAGTCTATATATATATCTATGTATTTCGATATTTTATTTTTATTTTGTATATAATTTAGTCATTTTTGTTTATTATTTTATAAATTTATGGAATATTTTTATTTGCTTAAATATATTTTTATTTTATTTTTTCTGAGGTATTTTGTACACTTAATAAAATATAAGAATGAATTGTATAGGTATGTATACAGGTATTATACCTATGTACGCTTTTTACACAAGTATTTTATTCTATGTTTTCTTTGAGTTTTATTCTGATTTTATGTACATATATATTACAAATAATATTTGCAAAATTATAAAAATAAGAAATATGAAAATAAAGAATAATAAATAAAGTGAATATTTTAATCTGTACAAGTATACATTAGGGTCCAAAACTCAACTTTCAAACCGTAACTCGCTAAATGCGAAACCACTGCATTAAATAGCTTATTTTAAATTATATATAATTAAAGTGAGTTTGATGCATTTCAAGCTTTTATTAGGGAGATACAGGTCTGGGAAGTTGGGACTCTGGATTTTATTCAGATTATAACTTTTTTATCTGTGTATTATTTTTGAGTAAAATCAATTTTGTATTTTTATATATTTAATTATCTACAACTTTTATGTTCAAAGTTTCTTTATTTGGAGTACAAAAAGTGGAACTAAAAATAGGTCTCAAAATGAATAAAGAAAGAATAAAATGAATAGGTAATCTGGCCCTTATCTCCCCCTACTTTATTCCTTGTCGATCTAGTTATCGAGATACCTAGGTCTCGGGGGTTTGAGTCATAAAATATTTACAATACTTTATTCTTTTTCTTTTATTTTATTTATTCTATAATTTTAGCTTTAAAATAGTATTTTATACCTATTTACATGCACATGCATAGATGCTAAAATGCGGGAATTAAGGGTATTTACATGCATTTACTAGGTTTTTGAGGCCAAATGATAGAATCAAGATGATGAAATGTGGAATCATCATCCCCCTATACTTTACCTTTGCTAGTCCCTAGCAAACACTTATGCAATAAGTGCAGAAAAAGAAGGAACAACGAAAAGAAAAAGAGAAAGTGGATTTAGTCCAATTATCAAACTTGTCTTCACAAAATCAAAGTTTGGAGCTTAAGTTAGACCTTTGCAATTTTAGTGCGGGCGGAACCTTAATGAGAACCAGATTTGAAATACAACAGCCCCTGAGAATCCCAAAACTCTGTTCAAGTCTCCTCAATATCCAGGTCAGAAATACTTCAACTCATACGCAAACCCTTACGACTATGAATCTAACTCGTACAGTGTAAGTGATGGTGACTCTCCCCAACTAGAATGATAAAGAGACTGACTTCTCCAGTATGACAACCCAATGATTCCCCAATCCAATAACTCCTTCCTCGAGGAGCGGGTATTCCCTTCTAAGTTCAAGTGGCAACCAACTCAAGAGGAGGGGTGAAGAGAAGAATGGACGGTAGCCAGTGTAGCTACCTATCCTAGGATGCAAGACCAGTGTAGTCAAGTCATTCAGCTGCAGGCTCACATGATATGACTTTGGAACTCAAGCTTGCTAATTGACTTGACAATATATGTACATACTTTGCAGGCATTTATTTTTGTACAAGCCTGTCCATACTTTTTTTGATACCATTTACAGTAGCATTTACATAAGGAGTTTTTCCTCTTGAGCCAGTAGACTATCCCTATTTTGAAGCTTTATTGCACCCACACTCTCCTGTCTTTAGACTTCCTCATCACTGGACGGGTTGGGTGCACCTCCTTCCATAGAGGAGGACAAATGTTTCCACTTGTGTGCGTCTCATACCGGCAAATCCAATCCCCTCACCACCCCAACTGAGTTGAGCCATGTGAAAGGTGTAGGTGTCCAAGTTAGGTCATTATCAACAAGAGTCGTGCGTGTGCTCCGAAATACTCTACTTAGGCAGTCAAGAATCCATTGAACAAGTCCTCGGAGTCCTCAAAGAATTAAGTCAACTAGACATGAAGTACCTCAAACCTAGTTCCTATAAGGTTCCTGTTATTAGGTAGATTTTAAGGTCCAATCAGGCTCCAATCTCCCGGATTTTATTTAGAGTTGTTCAACTATCAAACTCAATCCGGAAAATGCTAATGCTATGCGAATGCTATGCAGAATGCAGAAAATATTTTTGTGATGCAATTTTCAAGATTTTGAACTTTTTATGGATTTTTGAAAGATGATGCATATGCATTTTTGTATTTTTCAAAAAGATTTTTCAAATGTTTTTGATTTTAATTTTGCAAATGTTTTTGGGATTTTTGGAAAACAAAAAGATTTTGGATAAAAACTAGGTACAAACTATTACACGGGAGTGCTTCTTATATTACAAGAAGTGGATTTTAAGAATTTTACAAGGTAAGTGATCAATTTTTATAGATATATAATAGATTTTGGTGTGATGTATATATTCCTCAAACTTATTTGAAAAAGGATTTTTCAAACAATTTGAAAAATTATAGTCAAAATATTTTTTTACAAACAATTTTACAACATGTACACACATTTGAAAATCATTTGCAAATGTTTTTCAAACAGTATAGATAGATTTTTCAAAATATTTTTGCAACCATTTTTCAAAATATTTTGCAACCATTTTTCAAACCATTTGCAAATCATTTTTCAAACATTTTATTTCACACAGAAAATAAACTTTACAAACCAAAATATTTTTACAAAGGTTGAAAACATGTAACAAAACGTTTTCAAAATAGTTTTCAAAAGATTTTTCACAAAGATTTTCAACTATTTTTCAAAACATTTTGCAAAAAAACGTTTTCACCTGTTTATCAGTAAATACAAAAAGAATTTGAGGAATAATCACATCTTTTTATTAGGAAATTTAATGAATTTTTAAGAATTATTAGCCATATTATTAAGAAAATACAAAAGTACGAGTTATGGCTAAATATATACGCAGTATATACGACCCTCCTTTTCCCTTAGGTTGAGCTATATCCTCTAGATCGGAGAGAAAAGAGAAGTCATAACTCGTACTAAGTATAGGTAAGTCTAAGGAATAAATAAATAAAGGAATGAATGAACAAGTGAATGAGAAGTCGATCGTCCCCCTATACTTAGGATCAAATAATCCTAAGTATAGCAGACTGTACACAACGCATGGAGGGTCAAGTGTGGGAATGAACAGATCGTACTCAGATTGTCTCCCCCTATACTTAGGGTAAGATATCTCTAAGTATAGACAAGAAGATGAGACAATGGAGAGGATCGAAAAGAATGAAAACTTGGGGTGCACACCCCCATACTTAGGACAAAGTACGTCCTAAGTACAGAAAACTGTCTACAAGGGCGACACCTTTTTGATACAAAACGAAGATAGAAAAAGGAAAAGAAGAAAAGAAGAAAAGAACAGATCACAGCTCAGTGTGTGTACCTCCCTATACTTAGGACAAAGTGCGTCCTAAGTATAGCAAAATCACATGATGAAGATGGGGTAGCAGACATAATGGGAGAATGAAAGAATGATATGGACAGATGGATCTAGACAACGGAAGATAGAAGTGATAACCATGTATGAGATGCAAATGATATGAGTCAAAGAACACCTCTCATACCAGAAGAATGGGGGTAACATCAACGGTCGGCGGATCATGATCTAGATATAGCTTCAGGCGCTGACCGTTAACACAAAAGGTAGAGGAAGATGACAGTTCGGATATATCTAATACTACTATTGTCCATGTACCTTCCTGACCACATACAAACCTTTCACTTACTCTGTAATTTCCCTGGAAATAATTTCAGCCTAGAATCAAACAACCATACACGCTAATCGGCTCAAACTGTTTATGGCTGATATGAGAATCGTGCCATGTCTTCACTTTTTCCTTATACTGTAGGCTGCTAGAAAATGTTGTATCTCTCAATTCCTCCAGGGCTGCTGATGAATACTCATTCATCACTCTTTATTCTTATATTTTAGCTACAAAAACCTTTGCAAATGCATGTAGATATGTGTAAATAGAAATAATTATCAAAGCATGCATTGTGTAAAAATCTATAATTAGCATGTTTTTGTGCAAAAATAAAAGAATAAAGATTAAAAAGAAAAAGAGGGAAATATTTAGAATAAGTATTGAGCAACCTAACCCAAGGGAGGGCTCAGCATGGGCCTGACCGCATAAAAGCCAAAGTAGAGGGAGATAGGGGCTCATGTGTGTAAATATTTATGTAAATAAATAAAAGTATTTTCCTCACAAAAATAGATTCAAATATGCTTGTAAATATTTGTATATATATATAAGTATAAAAACAAGATAAAAATAGAAAAATCAAAAAGGAACAAAAACATCACTATCACCCTTGTATATAGTTCCATCATTCCTATTTATTTAACCTTATAAATAAATAAAATTAATTTCCAAATTCTTATAAATATCCTATATTATATAGTGTAAATAAATAAATAAAAACAATTAAAACAAAAACAAAATAAAAATAACAAAATAAAAACACAAAAATATATTGTAAATATACCATGTATATAAATGTACATATGTATTTATTTCACCTATGTATATAAATAATAAAAATGAAATAAAAATACCTTTTTATTCCTTATTTTATAATATAAATAAATAAAATATAAAATGGGAATAAAATTGTATAAAAATAACAAATTAAAAATCAAAAAAATTAAAAACCCTATATTGTACATATACCTATATATAGCTATATAATGTAAATATCTTATTTTTATTTTGAAAAATTAATTAAAAATCACAAAAAATAGAAAAAAAATAAAATAAATATTTTTTATGTTTTAAGTTTTTTTAATTCGACCATTTTCTAGCTTAAAATAAATAACAAAAAATTGTGCTTGGCGGGCTCTGATTGGTCCACGGGGGATTGTTGACCCCCGGTCACTCTCCCCCAGGACCACCAGAGCCGGGTCCGTCCTGCCCGACCTGATTTCACTATTTTCCTCCACGGTCGACCCGGTCGCCAATGACCTTAACCTCGGGCTCCGATTGATCATTGAACATCCGTGACCCACGCCCGGGGTGGATCTCAGGGATCCGAGGCTCGAGTGACTCGCCCGATCCTGATCTTCTCGGATCCCTGAGCATATAAAGTCTCAGCTCGGCGAGGTTTTCACACATCTTTGGATCTTCCCCTCGGCGCCTGTGACCTCCCCCGGAGTTCCTGAGTGACAGCAGCGCCCTTCGGAGTAGCAGCAGCGAGGCCGGGAAGCCGAAGCCACTGATCCGGTGGTCTTCACCACCGTGCGCCGCCGCGAGCGCGCCCAGCCTCGGGGAGTCGACGGCCCCTTGTAGGCAACGACCGGGAGCTCCCGAGCTCCAACACAGTCGGCAGCATCCGCCAGGTAGCTTCTTTAGACCGTAGATTAACGTAGGATTAGATTTTTCGATTTCTGGTAGTTTAGCTCCGCCACCTCCGCCTGCCGTATCAGACCACCCATTCATCCCTCCGACACCACCTCCACGTCCACCAGTCCTCTCTCCACCTTCTCCGACCCTTCATTCCCCCTGGCTCACCCCGGAGCAGGGTATCGGCTCTCATCCTCCGCCGCTCGCCGGAGAGCCTCCATCTCGCCTCATCCTTCACCTTCCACCTGCTCTGACGGGTCGAGGCAGTTTGCCCTCGACCCAGCTTTCTTCCTGTGCAGGTATCGCGCCCATTCGACCTCATCTGGAGGTCGAGTCTTCAGAGCACAGGGGCTCCCGTTCGTCCACGTCGTCGAGCTCTCTGGAGCTCCTCACTTTCATCGGAGCAGCGCATCGGGTGCGGAGCTTCACGGCGAAGCTTCCCCGCACCTCAGGAGCATCAGGCGAGGTCCACCGTGCACGCAGAGGGCCGGCGAAGCTCACCGGCCGCCAGTTCTTCCAGCAACCTCGTCGACCGTCAGATCATCCTCAGCGCCCACGTTTCCATCTGATTCCATCCATCTTAGGCGTTGCGTCACCGTCCGATCATTCCGAGGACAGATCTGGACCACCCGCTTGGAGGAAGAGGCACCGGCATGCCTCCACCGTCAGATCTGCCACGTGCCCTCTTCTCCTCGTCGATCCACCGAGGGCTTAGACTCCAGAGCACCAGCACCGTCCGATCTCCACGTGGACGCCCCTCAGACGTTCGATCAGGCCAAGGGTTTCAAGGTTAAGGCGCCGTCGTTCTCATTCGTCGGATCTGTCACACGTCACACATCCGGCCATCGACATTAATAAAAGCGGTAAATTGTCCTTAGGCCCCCTTTATTTTCTGCATTTATTTTAGTCCTGTAAATACGTAGTGTAGTTCTTTTATTTTGTGAAAATGCACTGTGGACCTTATCTTTTATGTGAATTGCATTTATACCCCTGCCAGTGGTGAACACGTGCATCGACACGTGGTAATTTGGTACATTTGCATTTTTGGCCCTGTGTTTTTAGCTTGTTAAGTTTTGCATTTTAGAAATAGGAATTGCAATTAGGTCCCCCCAGGCCTGAGTCACGTGTATCGTGCGTGGCCCGGGGGGTAATTTGCATTCCTACCCTTATACTTTCCAAGCTGGTTACTCCAGGGACCCAGAACTTTGTTATAATTACAGATAGGTCCCTATGCACTGTTGCTTCTTTTATTTTTGGATAAAATAGCAAAATACCTCCAAAATCCAACGAAAATTGGACACATGGCTCCTGCCATAGTGTAAATTTTCGAGGATTTTTGAGGACATTTTTGTTTTCATTTGATATTTTTAAAAAATTTAAAAAACCTCCATTTTCACTACTGTCTAAGTTTAAAAATCACAAAAAATTATTAACTAGTGTCTAAAAATTACAAAAAAAAATTGTCTACTGTTGGTTTTGTTGTGTTTGATTTTCTAGCCAATTTTGGCTATTTTTCATTACTGAAAACCACTAAAAATTGAAAAACACTTAAAAACTTATAAAAATTCTAATAATTAAACCAAAAATCCAAAAATAATAAATTAGGTGCCTAAATTTTCCTTGTTTTATTCTCTTTACAGGAAAATTACCTCCCAGCTAATTTGGGGCCTTTAGATATTTTATCTAGGTCCTTTTAGCTCGGCTGGACAATACCTACTGTTTTAGTCACTTTTTTATTTTTAGAAAATTAAATAAATCTCAGAAAAATCCCAAAAATTCACCAAAAACACTAAAAATTATAAAACACATAAAAATATTTTTTGTTAGAATTTTTGGTTGAATTTTAGTGTGTTTAATAATTTGTTGAAGTGTGTAGTTCCTTAGCTTTTTATTATTTTCTTAATTCACTAAAAATCCAAAAAAATATAAAATATTCAAAAACCACAAAATTACTTCTTTTATTTTCTTTTATTTCTTTTTTGACTACTTCGTAGCCGAGAGGCCAACCCGTGCTCCTTGTGTTCGACCCTGGTCGCTATACCAGGTTAAATTAATAGCAAGACCGCTTCGTGTGTTGATTGATTTTATATCTTTATTGGTGGTCTATTTTTCGTGATTGTTCGCACTTGACTTTTTTGGGTCGCAACGACCGATTAGCACCTTTATCCGAGTGGTCATTTCACGCGCATCAGAATGGCGCCGTTGCCGGGAGCAGGCTTAGTATTTTTTATTTTATTTTCATTTTATTTTGCGGCTCTTTCAGAGTTCGCGGTTTTTCGCGGCTTTTGTTTATATTTTATTTTATTTTGTTTTATTTTCTTTTCCTTTGTTTTTGTTTTTGTTTTATTTGAGTGTTTATTTTATTTTGTAGTTTTGCATATATACCCTCATTTTATTTCCATTTATTTTTCTTATTATTATTTGATTATTTTGGTTTGACCACTTGTCTCTGTTTCTTGCGAGGGCCCGAGGACGAGGCGGCCGATTTTCGAGAGGCCGACGCAACCGAGGAACTTGGAGGCAGCTTCCTTCTGTACGGAGCCGCAGGAGAGCGTGAGAGGAGAGCTGAGTGGGAGAGGAGTAGATTAGGTTTTATTTTATTTTATTTGATCATTATTGTAATAATACAGGTACTCAGAGACTGGACTTTGGACTTGATTGGCTTAGCGGGTCTGTTTCGCCGAGCACCGGTGTGCTCGGGGGACCCTTAGGATTTCACGGCTTTTTCGCGGTTTTGTTTTCTTTTCTTTTTAGCTGCCTTTTCCGGTGTTTACGCGGTTTTTATCGAGCCCTTAGATTTAGGATTTTCTGCTTGCTTGTGCCGTAATTAGTAGGGTCCCACACTTAATTATCTGCCTGTTCCTATAGTGCGCTTAATTGGACCTACTAATAATCAATTAATAAAAATAACTGACTCATCTCCTTCGTAGCCTACATGCCGCAGCCTGCCCCGTAAAGCGCTTTCTCCTATCCCCGATTTGTCGGACAGAGGAGGGGTGGGCCAAGACCGGACCCTTCGGCTTGGAGGACGGTGACCAGTTAGACGGTTCTGCGAGTAGAATTGCTCATCTAGGACTCGGTTTTCATCGCTGCATCATTTAGGTAGTTTATTTTTACATTTATGCGCGGATCATATTGCATGTAGGAGTGCTGGAGACAGGTACGCCTTTCTGACTTTGCATGCATCATTGATTTATCGTGCATCGGCTTTTTCGTCTTCTCCCCCCTGTTTTGGATTAAATAACCAGGAGAACCGAAAAATTCGTTAGGCGTTTCTTTTTATTGAAAAATATCTAAAAACAAAAACAATAAAATCTGGGACTGCTAATCATACTTGACCTAAAAGACACTTCACTGAAAATCTGTCTTGGGGAGAATAACCCCCTCCTTGTCTGGTTTGGATGAGCGAGAGAGTGATCCGCACATTAGGATAGAGCCTCCGATCTTTTCTTAACTGATTACCGGCTTTCAGTACGGGACAGTCGGTTGAGAAAGATCAGGATACCTATTGACCTCACGTAATCGCTCTGATAGACTGGATGATCACCTAAAATAAAAATTGACAAGATAATTGACCGATCCCTTCGGTCTTCAGCTTGGTGTGCGTAGGTGAATTCGGGTTTGCTTGTTCATCTTGTTTGATTGCCAGATCCCTTCGATCTTCCCCATCCTCTTCTCTTTCCATCTGCTTTCCCACCCTCACCTCCCTTCAGTCTTCCTCTTCTATTCTCCTTTTCCCCTGGATGATGGATTCCCCTCACTGTGAGCCGACTCTTGCGGCTTTTTCTTCGCTATCTGACCATCAGTCCAGTCCACCTTCTAGGGAGGTCGGATCTCCGACCAACCTCCCGCTCCCTCCCTCCCTTTCATCTCACCATTCTGGGCATGCTGTGCGAGACGTCCGGGGATACCCGATAGAGCAGATGCGAGACCCGGACGATGCTGATGCTGAGTTGAGAGCGCACTCCTTTGGTGACCAGAGAGAGCAGTGGAGATCAGAAGACATATCCTATTCCGGAGGGATGGAGGGAGCAGATAGCACATGGAGCTCAGTCAGCTTCTACACTTGGTCCATTCGTCTTGGATTTGGATTACATCCAGTGACTGCCGACATTTTCAGGAGAGGCGCACGAGGAGCCGTATCTTCACCTGTCCGCTTTCGAGGAATTTTGTAGAGCACAGAGATATTCAGACGTCACTGCAGAGGAGCTGATGAGCATGGACCTTCCCATTCACACTTCACGACAGAGCTATGAGATGGCACCGACGATTGGGGAGGACATTCGAGACGTGGGGAGAGCTACGCCGAGAGTTCTTGCAGAGATACTTCCCCCCACGTAGGGCAGATTTCATGCGGTCTTTGATCACGGACTTCTCAGTAGACCCCATGAGCCATTGCATGAGGCATGGCCCAGGTTTCTTGACCTCTTGAGGAGATTTCCGGAGCACGGACTTCCACTGACAGACTTGATTGAGATCTCCATGCGGGGGATGACTGCAGAGCAGCTTACACTGGTGATTACCACATGTGGCGGTTCACACCGCAGTTCCGACATTCACTTCCTGGACACCGTCTCGAGTTTACTTTCACAGAGATCCTCTTCGCGAGATGCCATAGTCGAGACAACACATGCGGACGATGCAATACCAGTGCGGTGTGTCACTTTACATGATACAGTTTCTACGCACCAGCCCGAGTATTTGGATGAGGGAGCACCATTGACAGAGGAGATGACCGCGATAGCAGAGGTTCGGACCCAGAGTCTACTTGAGTTCCCGTTGGCCTTCCAGTTGGAGTTCGAGTCAGTCCCAGAGTTCCCAAGTCGACGAGTCTTGGATATCAGATCTTCTGATACTCCAGGAGCCGGAGGAGCCCCAGCTTTCACAGCCATTGACTCAGCCACTTCAGTTTCCAGTCCCAGAGGAGTCAGTTTCCTTCCTGCAGAGACACTTCTTGGATGCAGACAGTCACCAGGACTCAGCCCAGCAGCCACAGCTTGAGGAGGGATACCACTTTGAGAGTACAGACACAGAGAGTCCCATCTTCGAGCCTTTTGTCCTCCACTTTGTTGAGACAGATACACTTGCTGAGGACCAGCTGACAGCCAGCATAACCGCAGAGCGAGGGTCAGTCGCAGACACTTTGCCAGCTTCCGCAGTGTTGACTAGTACCTTCTCCTGTTTCCAGATTGCCGAGACTTACACTTCCGATGATGATGCAGCCTGGTGCACCGAGTGGATACTTGATAGCAGCGCAGATGCCGATCTAGGATCCAGATCCTCTTCTTGTCACTTCTATATCTTGCATCTTTCCCCGAGGGTTATCTTTTGGAGGATGCCGCACTCGATGAGTACTCGGTTTCACCTGCTGAGAGTGTTTCCGATCTGGCGGAACACGAAACCGAGTCTTTGGATCATTCTGATTCTGAGTCTTCTCACCCTCGACGACCCTCGCGAGGATGAGCCCATTCTGGAGATATTCGATGATTTACCTGATCTTCTTCTATTCTATTCATCGGATATCAGTCTGCTTAGAGAGTCTCCTGATCTTGATTGTCCACACCTGCTTGAGACACTGATTGACGTGGAGGATTCTATTACTGATCCATCCTTCTCCACGTTTGATTTTCTTCGGCTTCTATACTCTCACTCCAGTCTGATCCAGAGCTGATGATTTCTTTTGTGCTACCGGATCCCGATCACTTCTTTCCATATCACTGGCCGGTAGCAGACACCCGCTTGATTGCATACCTGGGTGTCTTTGTTTACACTGTTGACTTCGTCGCTGTTCTCATACCGAGACTGCGACGACAGTACGACATTCACCTTACCGATGCCGTCCTGAACCTCGATACTGCATTGTCCTAGCCTTTGCGCCCAGCTAGGGGCGTAAAATCTAGCGCTTGTTGAGAGGCCACCTCAACATTGTACTCTTTTGTATATACGTGTTTCGTCTTGTTTTGATCTCTCTTTCTTCCGTTCTTGTTTTCACCCCAGGTCTCGCTTAGGATTATCTTTGCTATACTTAGGACATTGCTCATCCTAAGTATAGGGGGTTGAAAACAACGGGTTGTTCTTCGTTCTGTTCCATCACTTCTGTTGTTGCCTATACTTAAGGTTCTTCACCTTAAGTATAGGGGGAGTGATGTCCTCCTTCTTGTATATATTCGTTCGTTTTCTTCGTATCTTTCTACCCCTGTTTTGCTGCCTATACTTAGGGATATTTTACCCTAAGTATGGGGGGGGGTAGACCATGTACATTCTCCACTCGGTTCTCCCTTAGTATACAGCCTGCTATACTGAGGATTACTTGATCCTAAGTATAGGGGGGAAGACCCGAGACCCTCTTGACTTTTATATATTCGTCTTTGTATATAGCCTTCCTTTTCACTTCCCTATACCTAGCACGAGTTATGTCTTCTTCATCGCTCTTGACTCTGAGGACATCGTTCGAGCTAAGTATAGGGGGTGTGTATATATTTCATATATACTTTAGCCATAACTCGTACTTTGTGTGAGTGTGTTAATAAATAAAAAATGGCTAAAAATCACAAAAATTAAAAAAATTTTCATGTACATAAACTTCTTTTATTTGCACATAAATAGCTAGTGTACAAATTATTTTTGTAAAAATGATTTCAAAAATCTTTTGTGTAAAGTTTGTGTAAATATTTTCTTATCAAAATTAGGTATATAGTACAAAATTCTTCCAAAATGTTTTGAAAATCAAAAGTTTGCAAAAATCTTGTGTAAATTTGTGTAAATATCTTTTTGCAAAACTTGCACTTCATGCATCATCACTCATGATTTCAAAACATTTTTCAAAAATTTTGCATGTTTGTAAAATTTGTGTAAATAGCATCTTTTGTACATATGTATATAGTTTTTCTGGATTATAGTTGACATTTAAACTAGCCTGGAATCAAATTGAGGAATGGAGCTTGATTAAGATCTTAATCTACCTAACTTCTAGGAGGAACCTTATAGGGCTTAGGTTTAAGGCTTTTCAGGTCCATGGTGACTTAATTCTTTGAGTCCACTAGGCTATGATCACATATCATCTCAATGAGCCTAAGTAGAGCACTTAACAACAACACATGACTCATATAGACAATGGCTTTACTTGGACACCAGCACTATGCACCAAGCTCTCTACGGATGAGGTGGTGAGGAGGCAGTCTTCCTTGACTTGGGGTAGCATATGAGGGTAGTACTTCTAGGCGGAACCTCTCTTCTTCTTTTAGTGAGGAAGTACGTCTCAACTTGGTCTGGTTGCCATGAGGTCTAACGACGGGAGTTGTGGGTTGCAATAAAGCTTCAAAAGAGGGATAGTCTACTGGCTCAAGAGGAAAAACTCCTTGTATATATGCTGCACATGTATATGTTGTATAGATGCACTCAAAAAAAATGTGCAAAAAGAAAATAACTCCAAAAAAAAAGTGGTGGGTCTGAGAGAAAATGATAATCCCACCGGAGTATGTATATAGAGTGCAATAAGCAAAGCTTGGTTTCATGATCCACCTGATGTAGCTTGCAGCAGGGAGACTTGGCTACACTGGTCAAGCTCCCAAGGGTACTTGACTACACTGGCCTTGACCCATTCTCTTCTTCCTCCTCTTCTTAAGCCGGTTGAACTTGAACTTAGAAGGGAATACCCCGCTCCTCGAGGAAAGAGTGGCCAGATTGAGGTCATAAAGTTACCTTGTTGGGGAGGGTTGCCAAGTTACCATTTTTGAGGTGGAGAGCTTAGACCTCACTTTCACAGGACAAGAAAAGATTCATGGTCTTCAGGGTTTGTGATTGATGACTTGTTCTGATCTGGAGCATTGAGGAGTCTTGGTTATAGATTAGTGGAACTTAGAGGCTGTTGAGTTTTAGACTTAAGTCCAAATAAGGTTCCGACACATTAATAATCCAAAGATCTGATCGAGCTCCATACCTTAATTTAATGAAGGCAAGTTTAATAAACAACCTTGATCCATGTACATTCTCTTTTTCTTTTTCTTTATTTCTTTTTCACTTCTTTTTCAAATAAGTGTTTGCTAAGGGACTAGCAAAGTTAAGTATAGGGGGGTGATGAATACTCATTCATCACTCTTTATTCTTATATTTTAGCTACAAAAACCTTTGCAAATGCATGTAGATATGTGTAAATAGAAATAATTATCAAAAGCATGCATTGTGTAAAAATCTATAATTAGCATGTTTTTGTGCAAAAATAAAAGAATAAAGATTAAAAAAAAGAGGGAAATATTTAGAATAAATATTGAGCAACCTAACCCAAGGGAGGGCTCAGCATGGGCCTGACCGCATAAAAGCCAAAGTAGAGGGAGATAGGGGCTCATGTGTGTAAATATTTATGTAAATAAATAAAAGTATTTCCTCACAAAAATAGATTCAAATATGCTTGTAAATATTTGTATATATTTATAAGTATAAAAACAAGATAAAAAATAGAAAAATCAAAAAGAACAAAAACATCACTATCACCTTGTATATAGTTCCATCATTCCTATCTATTTAACCTTATAAATAAATAAAATTAATTTCCAAAATTTTTGTAAATATCCTATATTATATAGTGTAAATAAATAAAATAAAAACAATTAAAACAAAAACAAAATAAAAATAACAAAATTAAAAACACAAAAATATATTGTAAATATACCATGTATATAAATGTACATATGTATTTATTTCACCTATGTATATAAATAATAAAAATGAAATAAAAATACCTTTTTATTCCTTATTTTATAATATAAATAAATAAAATATAAAATGGGAAATAAAATTGTATAAAAATAACAAATTAAAAATCAAAAAATTAAAAACCCTATATTGTACATATACCTATATATAGCTATATAATGTAAATACCTTATTTTTATTTTAAAAAATTAATTAAAAATCACAAAAAATAGAAAAAAATAAAATAAATATTTTTTATGTTTTAAGTTTTTATTAATTCGACCATTTTCTAGCTTAAAATAAATAAACAAAAAAATTGTGCTTGGCGGGCTCTGATTAGTCCACGGGGGATTGTTGACCCCCGGTCAACTCTCCCGCCAGGACCACCAGAGCCGGGTCCGTCCTGCCCGACCCAATTTCACTATTTTCTCCACGGTCGACCCGATCGCCAATGACCTTAACCCCGGGCTCCGATTGATCATTGAACATCCGTGACCCACGCCCGGGGTGGATCTCAGGGATCCGAGGCTCGAGTGACTCGCCCGATCCTGATCTTCTCGGATCCCTGAGCATATAAAGTCTCAGCTCCGGAGAGGTTTTCACGCATCTTTGGATCTTCCCCTCGGCGCCTGTGACCTCCCCCGGAGTTCCTGAGTGACAGCAGCGTCCTTCGGAGTAGCAGCGAGGCCCGAGAAGCCGGGAGCCATTGATCCGGTGGTCTTCACCGCCGTGCGCCGCCGCGAGCGTGCCCAGCCTCGGGGAGTCGACGTCCCCTTGCAGGCAACGACCGGGAGCTCCCCGAGCTCCAGCACAGTCGGCAGCATCCGCCAGGTAGCTTCTTTAGACCGTAGATTAGCGTAGGATTAGATTTTTCGATTTCTGGTAGTTTAGCTCCGCCACCTCCGCCTGCCGTCTCCGACCACCCATTCATCCCTCCGACACCACCTCCATGTCCACCAGTCCTCTCTCCACCTTCTCCGACCCTTCATCCCCCTGGCTCGCCTCGGAGCAGGGTATCGGCTCTCATCCTCCGCCGCTCGCCGGAGAGCCTCCATCTCGCCTCATCCTTCACCTTCCACCCGCTCTGACGGGTCGAGGCAGTTTGCCCTCGACCCAGCTTTCTTCCTGTGCAGGTATCACGCCCATTCGACCTCATCTGGAGGTCGAGTCTTCAGAGCACAGGGGCTCCCGTTCGTCCACGTCGCCGGAGCTCTCTGGAGCTCCTCGCTTTCATCGGAGCAGCGCATCGGGTGCGGAGCTTCACGGCGAAGCTTCCCCGCACCTCAGGAGCATCAAGCGAGGTCCACCGTGCACGCAGAGGGCCGGCGAAGCTCGCCGACCGCCAGTTCTTCCAGCAACCTCGTCGACCGTCAGATCATCCTCAGCGCCCCAGTTTCCATCTGATCCATCCATCTTAGGCGTTGCGTCACCGTCCGATCATTCCGAGGATAGATCTGGACCACCCGCTCGGAGGAAGAGGCACCAGCAAGCCTCCACCGTCAGATCTGCCACGTGCCCTCTTCTCCTCCGTCGATCCACCGAGGGCTTAGACTCCAGAGCACCAGCACCGTCCGATCTCCACGTGGAGCGCCCTCAGACGTTCGATCAGGCCAGGGGTTTCAAGGTTAAGGCGCCGCCGTTCTCATTCGTCGGATCTGCCACGCGTCACACATCCGGCCATCGACATTAATAAAAGGGGTAAATTGTCCTTAGGCCCCCTTTATTTTCTGCATTTAGTTTTAGTCCTGTAAATACGTAGTGTAGTTCTTTTATTTTTGTGAAAATTGCACTGTGGACCTTATCTTTTATGTGAATTACATTTATACCCCTGCCACTGGTGAACACGTGCTTCGACACGTGGTATTTTGGTACATTTGCATTTTTGGCCCTGTGTTTTTGGCTTGTTAAGTTTTGCATTTTTAGAAATAGGAATTGCAATTAGATCCCCCCAGGCCTGAGTCACGTGTATCATGTGTGGCCTGGGGGGTAATTTGCATTCCTACCCTTATACTTTCCAAGTTGGTTACTCCAGGGACCCAGAACTTTGTTATAATTGCAGATAGGTCCATGTGCACTGTTGCTTCTTTTTATTTTTGGATAAAATAGCAAAATACCTCCAAATCCAACGAAAATTGGACACATGGCTCCTGCCATAGTGTAAAATTTTCGAGGATTTTTGAGGACATTTTTGTTTTCATTTGATATTTTTAAAAATTAAAAAACCTCCATTTTCGCTACTGTCTAAGTTTAAAAATCACAAAAAAATATTAAATAGTGTCTAAAAATTACAAAAAAATTGCCTACTGTTTGTTTTGTTGTGTTTGATTTTCTAGCCAATTTTGGCTATTTTTCATTACTGAAAACCACTAAAAATTGAAAAACACTTAAAAACTTATAAAAATTCTAATAATTAAACCAAAAATCCAAAAATAATAAATTAGGTGCCTAAATTTTCCTTGTTTTATTCTCTTTACAGGAAAATTACCTCCCAGCTAATTTGGGGTCTTTAGATATTTTATCTAGGTTCTTTTAGCTCGGCTGGACAGTACCTACTGTTTTAGTCACTTTTTGATTTTTAGAAAATTAAATAAATCTCAGAAAAATCCCAAAAATTCACCAAAAACACTAAAATTATAAAACACATAAAAATATTTTTTGTTAGAATTTTTGGTTGAATTTTAGTGTGTTTAATAATTTATTGAAGTGTGTAGTTCCTTAGCTTTTATTATTTTCTTAATTCACTAAAAATCCAAAAAAATATAAAATATTCAAAAACCACCAAAATTACTTCTTTTATTTTCTTTTATTTCTTTTTTGACTATTTCGTAGGATGAGAGGCCAACCCGTGCTCCTTGTGTTCGATCCTGGTCGCTATACCAGGTTAAATTAATAGCAAGACCGCTTTCGTGTGTTTGATTGATTTTATCTCTTTATTGGTGGTCTATTTTTCTTGATTGTTCGCATTTGACTGCTTGGGTCACAACGACCGATTAGCACCTTTATCCGAGTGGTCATTTCGCGCGCATCAGCTGCCAACTCTGCTTTCCTATGTTCTCCTATACTCTCAGGATCCAATAATAACTCAGTAACTGCCCAAAGTGACTTGTGCTTGATCTCCACTGGTAGATGGCATGGCTTGCCATAGACGAGACGAAAGGAAGATGTCCCTAATGGAGTCTTGAAGGAAGTCCGATAGACCCACAAGATCGAGTCCAAAAGTTGTGACCAATCCTTTTGGTCCGGGTGGACAACCTTCTGTAAGATAGTCTTGATCTCCCTGTTTGATACTTCAGCAAGACCATTAGTATGAGGGTGATACGACGTGGAAACACGATGGTCAATGCTGAACTCGTCTGCAAGGGCCCTAACCTTGTCATTGATAAAGTGAGACCCCCCGTCTAAAATCAGAACTCTAGGTACCCCGAACCGTGAAATGATATTTTTCCTCAAAAAGTGACACACGGTCTTAGCATCTGTGGCTCGGGCAGGGATGACCTCAACCCATCGGCTCACATAATCTACATCGAGCAAAATGTACTCAAACCCCTGACTCTTAGGAAATGGGCCCATGAAATAAATCCCCCATGCGTCAAAAACCTCACAAAAGTGAATGGATTGCATGAGCATCATGTATCTCTGTCCGTAAGTACCCATCTTCTGACAGTCAGTACATCTCTTCACGAACTCATCTGAATTCTTGAAGAGAGTAGGCCACCAAAGGCCGGATTGGAGCACCTTCTGTGCTGTCCGTCTCCCAAAATGATGTCCTCCTACCTCAAGCTTGTGGCAGTAGGTGAGGACGCTATGCTGCTCTTCCTGAGGAATGCACCTCCTCCAGATGCTATCCCCTCCTTCATGATAAAGGACGGGATCCTCCCAATGGTAAAACTTGGCCTTCACCAGAAATGTCTCAAGTTTCTTCCTGGGCCAACCTTGTGGAACCATCTTGGCAACAAGATAGTTCACAATGTCAGCGTACCATGGGAGCGAGGTGATAGCCAAGATCGCCTCATCTGAGAATGTCTCTGTAATAGGTGCGCTGGGCTCAGATTCCTCAAGGTTCTCTAAGCGGGAGAGGTGATCGACCACCACATGCTTAACTCCAGGCTTATCCTTAATCTCAATGTCAAACTCTTGGAGTAGAAGGATCCATCTGTTAAGGCGAGCTTTGGCATCCTTCTTGGCCATGAGGTACCGAATGGCGGTATGATATGTAAAGATAGTCACTCTAGATCCGAGAATATAAGATCGATACTTATCCAAAGCAAAGACTACGGCCAGCATCTCCTTCTCTGTCACAATATAATTCCGCTGAGCGGCATCCAAAGTTCGGCTGGCGTAGTGAATGGCATACGACAATCCATCCCTCCTCTGTCCAAGCACAGCCCCTATGGCAAAATCAGAAGCATCCGTCATGATAACGAATGGAAGAGACCAATCGGGTGGCTGAAGGATAGGAGCCGTGACAACCATATTCTTGAGAGTCTCAAAGGACGCAAGACACTTATCATCTACAATGAACTCGGTGTCTTTCGCCAGCAAATCAGTGAGCGATCGGGCAATACGACTGATGTCCTCAATGAACCGTCGGTAGAAACCGACATGCCCTAGAAACGACTGCAATTGACGCAGGTTGGATGGTGTATTGAGTTTTCTAATGATATCCACCTTGGCATGATCGAACTCCATGCCCCTGTTGGAGATGATATGACCAAGGACCGTCCCTTGAGTCGCCATGAAGTGACTCTTCTCCCAAGATAAAACAAGATTGACCTCTATGCAACGCTAAAGCATACGGTCTAGGCAGTCAAGACAAGCATCAAACCCATCGCCATAGATCGAGAAGTCATCCATGAAGACCTCCAAATAGTCACCCACCATGTCCGAGAAAATGGACAACATGCACCTTTGAAATGTCGCCGGGGTGTTACACAAACCAAAGGGCATCCGTCTGAAAGCATACGTCCCAAACGGACAAGTGAATGTTGTTTTCTCCTGGTCTTCGGGCGCAATGGCCACTTGATTGTAACCAGAGTACCCATCAAGAAAACAATAATAACTCTTCACAGCTAGCCTCTCTATAATCTGATCAATGAATGGCAGTGGGAAATGATCCTTCTTGGTGGCCTGCTTCAATCGTCTGTAGTCCACACAGACCCTCCAAGAAGTGGGTACTCGGGTAGCGATCTCCTCTCCAGACTCACTCACAACTGTAGTGATACCCGTCTTCTTGGGTACCACATGTAATGGACTAACCCACTTGGATTCGGAGATGGGGTAGATAAAATCGGCGCTCCACCACTTCGATATTTTCTTCATGACCACATCTCGAAGATTCGGGTTCAGCCGTCACTGGAACTCACGTGACGGCCTAGCGTCCTCCTCAAGATAGATGTGGTGGGAGCACAGAGCGGGACTAATCCCCTGGAGATCAGCTATACTCCATCCTATCTCCTTGCGGTTGCTTTCAAGAACCTCCATCAGACGAGATTCTTGCTCTCCAGTCAAACCTGCTGAGATAATGACTGGGTGCATATCCGGCTCACCCGTAAGGAATCTATATTTCAGCGACTGCGGCAAGGATTTCAATTTTGGACAACTGGGAGGTGGCAGATCTGGCTTCTGATATGTCTGTGTGAAAGCTACCAGGTCCGCATGAGAGAACTCTCGCTGTGCATGAACATCTGACGAAGGGAACCCTGCTGAATCATTTATGAACTGAACTAGCTCGTACTCCGTCCTAGCTGTCGACTCAGAAAGAATCAGACACGGCAAATAGTCACCAAATCATCCCAATCAATGTCTGAATCCGAGGGATCTGAACTAGAAGAACAAGACTGAAACTCTGCATCACCACTCATCCCACAACTGTCAGCCTCAAAGGTATCCTCGTCCAGGGGTGTGCTCTCCAAGCTCTCAACTGCCATAAGCTGTAAATATGGTGAATCTGCGGGCAAGGCGAGGGCTTGTGCTACTGGATCTGTCCAATTGGATTCATCATCTGTCATCACAAAATCACACTCCTGGTGGATGTCTCACTCATCCTCTGTCATCTGCTCAATGTCACTGGACTGCTCTGAGCATGCTGATTCTCTCGCTCTGGTTTCCTCGATCGTTTCTATTTGTATGCTCTCGCCCTCTACATGAAAGCATATCTTCCCACTATCATGATCGATCAACGCCTTGGCAGTGGACAAGAATGGACGTCCAAGTATGATGGGGGCATTGGTTACGACTCATGGATCTCCATGTCCAATACAACAAAGTTCACGGGGAATTTCAGGCCCTGAATGGTAACGACCACGTCTCTCAACAACCCCTTCGGCCTCTTAGTCGACCTATCAGCAAACTGAAGGAGTGTCCTGCTCCGAAGAAGAGGACCAAACTCGAATCGATCGAGTAAGGCTGCCAGAAGGAGGTTGATAGAAGAGCCGCTGTCTAATAGAGTATGATCGAACCGCTGGTCCTTAATCTCGCATCTGACATAGGGAGCTCCTGCATCAGGTCTCTTGGATGGCAATCGGTTCTGAATGGTGCAACAAGTAGAATGGGTGAGCACATGGATCTGATCTCTGTGGTTCCTCCTCTTCCTGCGGACCGTAGTCTTCTCTCTCAAACTCTTTTGGAAGAGGGGGATGTGCTCAAGTGCTTCCTGTAGAGTCAGCTGGATCGGGAATCAATCAATCATATGGTTGCTAAACTCTACCTGTTGAGTCTTTTTTGGATTTTCTCTTTTATTCCCCTTCACCAAGCGGAGTGCTTGAGGGAAGGGGATGGTAGAGGCCTCCTCAGCTGGAGGACTAGGAAGAGGTTCCTGTGCCTGTGAAGGAATAGAATCCATACAATGATCATCATGCAACACATATGGACCTTAAGTGGATACATAAACCTTTCCTTTATTCATTTTTTGTTCTTTTTGTCACCACAGTCCTGAGATACAAAAGGTGGCAACACAACATGTGGGAGCTCAAGAAAAGTAGAAGTGGTGGCTTCAGTACCACCAACGACATCTGTCTTCGCGGCATCATCACCGCGCTCTGGCTCTGCATAAAAAATGGTGGCCTCAGAACCACCGTCTGCATCGGGTATCACGACGGCCTCAACACCGTCATCTAGATCTCCATCATTGGTGGCATCAGCACCACCATCCTCAACATCATCATCAGCGGCATCAGCACTGCTACTCTGCTCATCTGGCACTTGTGGTTCCTCATGCGGTTGTCGCTCAGATGAGGCGCCGTCGGCTGGCATCCTACCGCTCCTAGTAGTCACAAAATCAGCATCATACAAAGAAGACATGTCACTCAAATAATCACTAGGAGAAGTATCCTCTGTAAACTATACCTGCTCAGACTTCCTCTTCAGATTGTTCGGTTTTGGCTCAATTTGGGCTGGTATGGCGGCCTTGCCCTTGATGATATCCCTCATCTCCTGCCAGAACTCATCCATTTCCTGCCGAAAGGTTGCCTGCTGGTCAGAAATCAAGCGGACGAGGTCATCTAGAGCTGGGTTCTCAAAGGCAGGTGCCTGAGAACCGGAAGTGTTCCCCTGCTGGAAATGAGGCTGCGGCTGGTAATGGGAAAATGCGGAGGGGGATGGGAGTATGTCTGGTGAGGCTGCTGATGCTGCCTCCACTGCTATCCCTGATAGGCGGGACGAGGACCCTGCTGATACTGCTGATGGGTGTACTGGGGCTGCTGATGCTGCTGGCTGTTCTGATGGCCCTGAGCTGGAGGTTGCTGCTGGGATGAAGTGCCACCAGTGCCCCAACGGAATCCGGGGTGATCGCGACGGATCCCGAGCTGCTGTGGGTACCGGTCGTACCAAATCCCATTGACTTTCATCAATGATTCCTGCTCACCGGGGTGTGGTGGAAGAACTGCCAGTGGCTGATCCGGCTCATAGACCACCATCTGAGTGTCCTGAGATGGTGGTGGCAGTGAGTAGTGTTGTAGTTGCTGGACCGGCTCTGCCTGGATGTGGTGAACCTGACGGTACGAGGCAGAGGGCTGGGTGGAGCTGCTACTGCTGGGATCGGCCCGTGACCTGGGAGGCTGCTGAGTGGACGTCTGTGCCTCCTGAATGCAGAGAATCTGCATCTTCATGTCACTCATGGTCTTTGTGATAAGGTCCATCTAGGCAAGACCTTGACTCTGCTTCTTCTCAAGAATCTCGATGCGGTCCAGCTTCTCAGAAATGATCCCCATGTCGACAGCGGTGGATTCAGCGAGCTACGGCTACTGACGGAGTGTGTGTATTGGCATCGATATGTGCTATCCTCTGATATCCAACAGCCTGTGGTGGAAGCTTTGGTTGTGTATAGTCGCGGGCTTGGGCCATGACTGTAGAATTCTCTGCCATACCCTCATTGATCTCCCAAACTGCATCTTCTCCCTTGGAGAAGTAAGATCCACCACAAAAGGCGTTAACAAGCCCCTGCAGCTCCGGTGTTAGCCCATAGAAGAAACCTCTGAACCAAATTGGGCTTAGATATGTCATGATGTGGACCGATCAATGAGCTCTCTGAATCGATCCCAAGCCTCGCGGAACTGCTCGTTTGGGACCATGGTGAAATTGCTAATCATAGCTCGTGTTGCGTTGGTCCGACCGAGTGGATAGTACTTGTTCAAGTACTCGGTCTGGAGCTGTGCCCATGATGTGACGTACCTCTCTAGGTGTTTCAGCTAATAGGCTGCTCTGTCAGCCAATGAGAATGTGAAGGCAATCATCTTGATTGTGTCCTTGTCCACCAGTCTGTCGTGGACAGTGCTGCAAATCATCTCAAACTCCTACAGATGGAGATGAGGCTCCTCGGTGGCTAGCCCGTGAAACTTGGGCAATAGCTGGATGGTCTGCGGGCGAAGCTCAAAGTTCCCAACAATCGGAGGAAGATGAATCCATCGGTAAGTGAGGGTCGCAGCTGGGTTGTGCAACTACCTCATAGTCATCGGCGGCGGCCTCTCCTGGTTAGTCTCTCCACCTTCGCCTGCGGCTTCTGGTATGTCGCCTCCACCGCCCTCAGGTCTTTCATCTCTTCCCTCTCGCATCTGCGCAATCTCCCTCATTAGGTCACCCATGAATATTCCTTGGTCTCTGATCTGTCTCTGCATGGTCTCCAGGGAATCTAACAACGAGATGTTGATGGCAGCTTGATCATATAGGAATGGTGGTGGTCTCTGCTCACCTGGGTGTTCCTCTCTGCCGTCCATGTCTTGGGTTTCTGCAAAGGCAAAAGAACCCATCTCAGGTGCCGTCAAATTATCTGAGCTCTGTGTTGTACTAAACTATAACACTCTTGGACTGATGGAAGAAGAAGGGTGGTCGAGGGGGAACATGGTGGAAGTGAACTCAGGCTTGGAGAGTGGGTTTGGACTTCCTGAAGCCGTCCTAGATGAATAGGGAGGAGTGCTGGATAGCGGTGCCACCAAAGACGACCTAAGAAATCTCCTTCCCATCATCGTGGTTTTTGAGAAGAATGAGGTTGAGAAATGAAGAAGGGGGGGGGGCAAAATTGTGCACAATTGTGCAATGTTTTTGATCTTGACCTTAATTCAACTAGTCAATCAAACACAATACAAGGGTTTCACCAACTCAACACGTGAAGCCGTGAAGGATCAGCTGTTATCTTTGTAGTTTTTAGATTGAATTCAGGCAATTAATCTTTAAACGAGTCCTTAGAGTGCTACACCTATAGGAGAGAGAGTACTGCTAGAAAAGAATCCTGTACTTGTCCTCCTCCTGTGTAACCTGTAGTCTGTACTTTTTGAGGTCCTTGTAACCCTTCCTGGATCCCTACTCAACCAAAGAAATAGAGGGAGGAAGCCGATAGGCGAAACCGATACTTCGGATCTCGCTCGCAACTGAATCACCCGTGAGCGTGCAAGATCCTACTCGGACGCAAGATGATGAGACAGACACCTCCGTGAAGGCGTGGCCTATGCTCGATACTTCGGACAAGGTCGATGCTCTACACAACATAGAGTCATCAATGCCGACCAAGCCCTACTCGTCTACGTACGATGAAGTGCCAATATTTCGGAAATCCAAGCGATACACAAGGCAGCCATAGATTGGATTTTGGGCTCTAATCCTTACGAAGCCGCTCTCTCACTTGGAAGGAGACCTTCCCTTGCAACCTGAGTACAATTGAGGGCTTTGCTCACCCCAAGCAATGTGTCCAATTAGCCGATTTTATTTAGGTCAAGTTTTCTTTAGTAGTCCCTTTTTAAAATTTTTTTGGTGTTATCACTTGCTTTGAGTCAATTCAATACAAGCGCCAAACGTTTTTTTGGTATTTTTCCTTGATTCCTATTTGATCCAAAGACAGAGGGAGTGAGTTAGAAAAAGCAATGCGAGTTGGCACGAAGATGGAAATCTCACCTCCGTGCCTAAATGATGAATGCTCAAGTAAGAAGACTTACAGTGCCTCCAGCTCTCTTCATGCAGGATGCAACATAGGAATTTGTAAACCTAATCTATATGCGGTATCCAATTCGATGAAATCGCCCTAGGATGAAGATAGACTATTAGCGTGAAGAACCTTTTTCAAAATTTGACTAAGTCCAAAGAATCGAGACTATAGGTGCATGCAAAGTTAATTAAGGTGTTTGGACCTAGTCTTACGCCAATCAATCCTAAAGCTAGGGCTCAATCACACAAAAATAAAGAAAACAAAATCGGAAAACAAAGTAAAAAGAAGCGATGAAAAATCGATAAAAGCCGCGGTGAGCCCCTACGTGTACAAACACCTGGAAATTAGGCCCGAATGTCCAAGTTCGAATGTACCTGTATTATTACAAATAATAGTCGCTCTCTCACCAAAAATTACACAAAAATGATGAACTAAATCTAATCTACATCTAAGTCTTCTTGGTGCTCAAGTAGCAGGCCGAAGCCGGCTTCACGTGGGTGCGTCGGCTCCTAGAAAAAGGCGCCTCCCTCGATCTGCGGTTCCTTGCACGAAGTCAACAAAGAATAGGTTAGATAGCTCAAAAATGTATATCAAAAATAGAGAGAACAAGTGAAGCAATAATATAGACAATCAATCACAATCAAGCAAAAACCGAACTATGCGCTGTTGCTCCCCGGCAACGACGCCATTTGATGAACCCAAATTTTGATGGTCTTAAGTTCCACACAAGGCGGGAACTTAGTCGCTGAACCGACCACTCAGAAATTTGGACTACAATCAACAATTAACCCACGACAATCAAATCAAGCAATGAAAATAGATGTGGAGTCAAAATTTATTATAACTCTACAAAAATGTGTATAGTGTGCAAGTGTGTAGAGGTCGAATTCAGGGAGCAAACAAGATAGATTGGGCAAAAATGCACAAAATGTGATATGTGATCAAGTGCCTACAAACAAACAAAATTTTGTGGGTTTTTTATTTTATATTTTTTATTTGATTTTTTTGGATTTTATATTTTTATATTTAGATTTTAATTTTACTGATTGTATGTTAACTTTTTATACTTTATCTATTTTTTATGTTTTTATAAATAGAATATATACACAATATAGGAAAAGAGAAGAACACGGATTAATAAAAATAAGGAAAAATACTCTAAAATCAGGAAATGAAATGTTTTTGGGCTTTTTATAATTTTATGATACTTTTGTGATTTTTAGAGTTTTTCTGAATTTTTTTGGTATTTTTAAAACAAAAATACTTGAAAACAATGAATTAAGCTACTGGATGAAATTAAAATGAGGATGAAAAATAGAAATCAGAGTCAAAAATTCCTCAATTTAATTTTAATTGAAAGATAATAAATCAGAGAAAATACAGAAACTGAATTTGCATTTTTAGGATTTTTCTTGATTTTTTTAGATTTTTATGAAGATTTTTGGAGTTTTCTAATTTTTAGGGTTTTTTTGAATTTTTTAATGATTTTTGGACAGACGTTAAAACATACAGAAACACACAAAATATATATTTTTGGAATTTTTGGAAAACTTTTTATAATTTTTAGTTTTTTTCTAATGCAAACAGTGCTGAAAATGAGTGTTTTTTATTTTTAATAAATATTAAAATGCAATAAATATGTAAAATAAAAATATAGCGTTGACCTACAATGCAACAGGAACTTAACATGATTTTTTAAGAATTTTTGGGATTTTGGAAATGCATGCAATAAATAGAGATAACAACAAGAAAATGCAATCTGGCAAGGGTATTTTTGTGATTATCCAAACATCCAGGGGCTTAGGCGCAATTTTTACAAAATTTTATAACTAATAAATTTTTTCCAGGTCCAAATACAAATACCAAAAGCTGCTAGGGGTACGCCTGTAATTTTCCCAACCCCGCACGTGACTGACACGCGCCTGGGAAGGACTGAAATGCAATATCTAAAAACTCGAGGGGTTGATATGCAAATTACCCAAAAATATTACACTTTACAAAATAGTTCCTGGACTGATACCAAATAAATAAACCCTCAAGGGGGTCCCTGCAAAATGTCCAGTCCCCTCACGCGCACATGCACGTGAGGTGACGTGGACTGGACCTACTTGCAATTAATGAAAGTTTAGGGGTGTCTATGCAAATATTACAAAAATATTTAAACTACATACGAAAAGTTATGGACTAAAAATAAATACAAAAACGCTCAGGGTAAAAGATGCAAAATACCCCGAGCAAGGCGATCCGACGACGGAGAAGAAGCCACTTGACACGTGGCGCATGAAGGACGACCGATGACGCTTCGCGGAGGGACGGCAGCGATTAGATCCCCTCGGATGGATCGGACGGTTGGGCTCCTGGGAGATCCAACGGCTACTGCTAGGGCTGGAGGCGTGGCCTGATCTAACGGCGCAGGAGGATGGAGCAAGAACATGGAAGCGTCACCGGCGAAGCGAGCTTCCCCGCCCTCGATCGGCGAACTCCGGCGGACTTCTGGCTCCAAAAATGGCCTGTAGCCTCCTACGGTCTTCCTCTATCTCCTGGTCGCTCCAGAAAACCTCGGCGACGATCGAGGCTCGCGGGGGAGGGCGGCGGAGCTGGGAAGCTCCAAGGAACTCCAGCGAGATGCAAAACGAGCCCCAGGCTCGAGTCAATGTTCGTTGACCTGCAAAAAGGTGTGAAAGGGTCCAGGGCAAAATGCTTGGACGCCGCGGAGGTGGAAACGAGGTGAGGGGCGACGACGCATGGTGGGTGGACGGAGCAATCTCCGACGAAGGATTCGATTGAGTGATTTGATGGATGAAACGTGAAATTTCTTGGAGGGAAACGATCCTAATACTAAAGTGAACAAAATGCAAGGAAAATAAATGAAGAAGGATGGCTGCCTCGATGGTTAGAACCAGAGGGAAGTATACCTCGACGCCGGCGAAAGGCGGAGGTGGTGGAGCCGCCTCGGGCTTCGCTCGACCAGCCTGAAGCTCTGGAGAGGAAGCTGTCACCTTCCTCGAGCTCGCGAGCGTGAAAGAGGGAGCTAAGCCTATGTGGGAGGGGTTCAAACTTGGAATGAAAGGTCGCGGCTCAATATGAAGGGTTTGACTCTGCGGCTCTGATGCTCCAAAGGTCGAGGAAGATGGCTCGAATCGCCGCTCTTCGGCCCTAGGAAAACCTAGGGCGTGAAAGAGCAAGGATCGAGGAGCAAAAGTGCTGAAGAGGTCGACAAGAATGGATGCAAGATTTGACCTAGAAAAATCTGTCAAAACGAACAAAAAACTAGGGCTGACGCATGGCAGGGGAGGGAGGACAGCCAGTTGACCCGTCGGTCAACGTGGACTGTCTCCTGGTTGGTCCACGTGGACCAACCGGGAAAAATCCCTAAAAAATGATTTGTAAATTCAATTTAAAAATAGAAAATGAATTAATTAATTTTACATTATTAAATAAAAAATGTTTATTATTTTACGAGGTATTTAATATGATTTTGATTATTTTTATGAGGCATAAATTTACAAGTTACCATTTTAGGTCTATATAGGTATATATATCTATGTATTTTGATATTTTATTTTTATTTTATATATTTAATTTAGTCATTTTTGTTTATTATTTTATAAATCTATGGAATATTTTTATTTGCTTAAATATATTTTTATTTTATTTTTCTGAGGTATTTTGTACACTAAATAAAATATAAGAATGAATTGTATAGGTATGTATACAAGTATTATACCTATGTATGCTTTTTACACAAGTATTTTATTCTATGTTTTCTTTGAGTTTTATTCTGATTTTAATGTACCTATATTACAAATAATATTTACAAAATTATAAAAATAAGAAATTATGAAAATAAAGAATAATAAATAAAATGAATATTTTGATTTGTACAAGTATACAATAGGGGCCCAAGACTCAACTTTCAAACCGTAGCTCCGCCAAATGCGAAACCACCGCCATTAGATAGCTTATTTTAAATTATATACAATTAAAGGTGATTTTGATGCATTTCGAGCTTTTATTAGGGAGACACAGGTCTGGGAATTTGGGATTCTGGAATTTTATTTAGATCATAACTTTTTATCTATGTATTATTTTTGAGTAAAATCAATTTTGTATTTTTCTATATTTAATTATCTACAAATTTCATGTACAAAGGTTCTTTATTTGGAGTACAAAAAGTGGAACCAAAAATAGGTCCCAAAATGAATAAAGAAAGAATAAAATGAATAGGTATCTGGCCCTTATCTCCCCCTACTTTATTCCTTGTCGACCTAGTTATCGAGATGCCTAGATCTCGGGGTTTCGGGTCATAAAATATTTACAATATTTTATTATTTTTCTTTTCTTTTATTTATTCTATAATTTTGGCTTTAAAAACAGTATTTTATACACTATTTACATGCACATGCATGGATGCTAAAATGCGGGAATTAAGGGTATTTACATGTATTTACTAGGGTTTTTGAGGCCAAAATGATAGAATAAAGATGATGAAATGTGGATTCATCACCGTCCCATGGACACCCCTACCTAGAAGGTGTTGGTCCCCTTTAGGCTTATGATAATTAGACTCTAGAGGTAACTTCTACCATTAGGCGTAGCACTTAGCTCCGCTTATCATTATCATGCCTTCTTCATGTTAAGGAAACTCCACTTCTTTTAAGACCAATTCATTTTTCATACAATAGTTACTTCAAAAAAAATTTTTCATACAATAGTAGTTCATGTGGACCATTCGATACTAACCGAGGAGGTCTTCATTGTAAAAAATACATAGATAGTATATGTATGTACACACATTTTCTTTCTTTTCCACCAATCCTTCTTTTCATTATGTTGATAATAACTCTCCTTGATTCATGTTAGTACCACTATTTTATTATCAACTTTAGTGGCGTTATTGATTAACAAGCATCCTTAGTAATTCTTGGCTCCTAAGATATTTTTTGACTCTTTGGTCTATATTAGCCAATGACGTTAAAATAGCAAAAAAATTAAATGAGACAATTAATAATTCACCTTTTTGAATGATGTGCTTTATGTAATGGATCATCCACTAGCCAATCAATTTTTGCATAACTTATGATATCTTAACAATATTTCTACAATTAACTACCTGTAGTTGCATATCAAGGTAAAACCACAATCTACAGAAAATCTAACTTCTGATTATCATGTAAGTGTCTTTATTAATTATTTTATTCGGATGAAAATACAATTCCAAGATATAATCATTTTACCTTAAAGTAAGTTTGATTGGTAGAATTTCATTATTGACCTAAGACAACAAAAACGTTATGTCTCGTACAATTCCATCTAAATTATCAGGTATAGGTATATGACTAAAGCATAACACAATTCATTGTTATGTTTCTAGTGCGTATTTATTTATTCGAAAAAAAATCTGAAATCCAATTCCAATGTAATTTTATCTTGTTATTAATTGTTTGACAATTTCCATGCATTATGAGACATGTGAATAAAACTAGATCCAACTTAAGAATATTAGTATTTACCACTTTAATACCCTATCTTTCTTTAAAAAAAATTATGAAGCACCATTGATATAACTAGGTATGATATGATGGTATTCTCAAATTTCTAAATCACATAACAAATTTCAATAGTATGCATGGTAAATATACGGACTACTACGGACTACATCATTATAAAATTCTACAACATCGGACAAATATAATGCAATATCTATTTAGAGATAATCTAGTAAAATAAAATATTGATGGCATATGTTCCTCTGAATTCGCCATCTTTTGGAATTGTCAGATAGTAACAAGTAATACATTCCGTCGTTTTCGATCTAAACATAAGGTCAACATTCAAATACTACTTAACGATTTTATGTGTTCGACACATACCTCAAGGTCGATGGCTTCGTATTACTAGTTACCGCTATATCTTCTCATTGCTCCCGAACCGTCGCTCTCCTCCACCGAATCAACGACGACGTTCCCTGCGACAAGAACGATTCCCCGATGAGATCTTTCTAACTCTCCCTCTCCCCTTCTATCTCTCTCAAATTCTCAAGGGCAAGTGACTGACGTGAGGGGTAACCTTTGGATTTTTAAGCCTCTCAATGAAGAGATTGATGGCCACTAAAATCCCTTAATTTAAAACAATATCCATTCCGTTAGTTGAACATTCGATTTGAAACAAACATTGAGTAATGCCCATTTTATACCTAATTTTGCATTTAATAAGATTTTCTCGAAAACAAACTCTTGACGATATAAATTATACAATTTTTTTCACTTCAATCAAGACGCAGTAACTAAATCTTCTCAAGTTCTTTCCATACATGCATGCATACATTTATATACATATAGGATATTTATGCATCTTCATATAAATGAATATAAACTTGTGCTTATGTTTTATTTGTTTATTTTCGAACTGAATCTTAATTAATTTTTCAACGAATTGAATCTGAGCGAATACTAAACCTACAAATTTTTTGACGGCTAGAATTGTTTCTTCTTGGACAATCTCTGCGTATTTTGTGCATGATAAGCATATCTGCATAGTTTTGTGATGTGGTCGATAAAGACACGATTACACATACGTTGTACATGTATTGTTTCTTCATATAGAGCAGTTGTTTAGAGGCACGACTTCGTCCCAAGGAACGACATGGGACGAAAAACCGATGTTGGTAATTGTTGAGTTGTTAGTTAAACGGGTAAACGGATCTAGGGATGATGGACCATTTAATCATCTTCTATATCTTGTACTCATCCCCCTTATTAAAAGATAAGATAGTGAAGAGAGATCCTTGATCTCTAGTGAGCGAGAATAGGGTTTGTGCGTGTCCCCGTGGTTTCTTCCTCTCCATAGAATTTTCCACGTAAATCTGTGCCATTCTGTTCGTGATTGCTCTCTCCATTTCAACATCATATCAGAGCCTATGTGGCTATGATCATCTTTCGTTGCAACCGCACAGGGTCCTGCGAGTCCTGCATGTTCTGTCGAGATAGGGCTGGCAAGATTATTGTTCTGTCGAGATAGGGCTGGCAAGATTATTCCCAAGAGCGATTCCCGTGCTCCTGTGCGATACCTGATTGACTTCAGGCCCTTGGGATAGGTCTGCTGGGATCCTCTTCCTGAGAATGGTCATCTGCGCAGCCTCTCCCAGTCGACCCATATGCTGGAGTGCCATCTGCGTAGCAATCCCGTGTGCACGATCCTTCTATGGTGCGTGCACCTCCTTGGTGGATACCTCATGTTTGCGGTTTCACATTATTTCGAGCATCTTCCTCAAAGGTAACAATTGCCATTAGATTTTGAATGTCATATCCGATTAAATTGGCCTCATCAGGCTGCAAGACATTGCCATGGTAAAGCTTTATTAGAGAGTAAATATCAGAGCCTGTCTTGGTTAAATTATTCTCCAAGAACCAAGTAAGTCCCTCAAGACTGGTATCTAGATCCAAGCCTACAACCGTTCGGCAAGGGTCACTTAGAATCCATTATGCGCTGAGAAGAGCTATGGCAATGAGCTGAGATTCTAGCATTGTACCAGCCTGAGCTTCTAGCCGAAGATTGCATGCGTGGCCTTCCAGTGCCCATGTGCCCAGATGACTAATCTCAGATTCATCACATTAAAATCCATATATTAATCCTCAAGCTTAAACAATTCAATAAAAACCACTAATAATTCACTAATATTAACTTGTATTATACTGTGTATATTCTATGTATAATTAACCTGCAAATAACACTAAAAGCTAACTCCAGTATTATTGTATCTTATTAAAAAGCCCTAAAAATTAGGATAATATTGTCTATAATTGTTTTGTCTTAAAGAACTAAAAATACAAAAAAAACCTCAAAACCTGTGTTTTTACTCATTAAAAATGCCCACAGAAGTACACTTTTGTACGAATGACCTCTTTTGACTTTTGTTCAACATGAAAATTGTAGATCTCATCAAGATCCACAACTTTCATGTTTCGACTTTTTCTAATTCGAACTCCTACTATTTCTTTTAGATTTTTCTTTGTTTTTAATATTTTTGAATTTTCTGGCGCAGCCACGTGGCGCCCTCTGGACTGCCCATGTGGCCGCACCTCTCTTCGCCACTCGACCTCTTCTCCACCCTATGCTCTCCTTGGTCAGCCTCAATTGCTGCCGTCTCACTCCCGCTTCGCCCCTATCCATCAGATCTCCCTTCAGATCTGATCCCATCCACTTATGACCCGCTTGTTCCTCAGCCGTAGGATCCCCGTTGATCCTACGATTCTCTGATCTCCACGTCAACCCACCTCTTGCTTGGATGGACCTCCAAATCACATCCCAACCACACACACTCACCTCGATCTCAACCCTTGGTCACCGATCCAGATCCGATCTCCGCCCTTCAACCGTGCCTTAATCCTGGCCGTTGGATCACGAGATCCAACGGTCACTACTTCATCTCCTACCTCTGCTTCCTCTCTTCCCTAGGCATTACACCTGCTACCCACCCTGCCTCCTTCCAATTATAGCACCTAGCACCTGTCACCTCTCCGCTCCCTAACGGCCGCCACACGTAGCCTTCATCACCACCTTCCTCGTGTAACACCCCATCCTTTAAGGCCGATCTCCTAAGACCATTAATCTGGAGGTTAAACTCACGTCTCCTTCACCAAAATGTTGGAGCCCCTCCTACAAATATCCCTCCTCCACCACCTCCACTCCCCATCCACCAACATCGAGCACGAGCCCTAGCCCTCCTCCGCCTCCCTGTGACAGACAGAGGTCGGAGGAGGTCCATCATGGCCTTTCCCTGCTCCGGTGTGATCCATGGCTTAGCCGGCCATGTCGAGATGCCTTCGGCATCGCAGAGCCCCCTGGACCGGTCGTCCAGGTAGAGCGAAGACTCGAGGACCGCCCCAGGTCCTCGGCCTAGACCACCTCCTCCGCCAATTCTCATCTCCGACGAGGTACTCTGCTCTTTACTTTTCTCTTGTTTTCTCCTAATTATTCTGTCACCTCCACTCGATCTCACTGTTCCCTTAATCATCTTCCAAGCTTCGCCACCCATTCCTCATCTTCGTCGCACCCCTCGCTCACCTTTCTCCATTCTCCATACCCTCGATCGTGTCCGATCCACGATCGCATCCGATCCACGATCGCGTCCGATCCACGATCGCGTCCGATCCATGTTTATTCCCCTCGCCGGAGAAGAACCCCACCAAGGGCTCCGCCTCTCATCGCTAAATGCCCTCCACTCACCTCACTTCACTCACGTACGCACTGCACACGCTTTGGCTACGACTAGCTGCTGCAGGTACTTAATGGACAGAATCTACACCGCCTCGCCGATCTCCAGCTCAGCTGCCAGTGATGCTTCATCGGTAGACATCTCCAGTTATCCTTGCGACTTTGCCTCCGGTCAGCCGCCTTCGCCAGGGGGCCACGGTGCTTCGGCCCACCTTCCACGATCATGGAGGAGCTCGGAGGAGCTAGGGCGGACTCACCTGAGCTCCAACTACGCCGCCGCTACTCCAGCGGAGACGAAGAGCAGGTGCCGTTGGATGGTGCCTCTACGGCGACCATCCAACAACTGTGATGGAGCCACGTCATGCCGCCAAGCTTGTAGCCATGGAGACCAGAGCTAGGAATCGAAGCGCTCAGGACCTGCCACATAGCCCGCCGAAGCTGCGCCCTCCCGAGCCTGGCCTCTCGCATGCCTAGCATGTGAGGGTCTTGGTAAATTGCAGGAATAGACCATGGGTTTTCCAAAATTACAAGGAGGTCCACGCGCGCGTGCCTCACGTGCGCGCCTGGACAATTTACACCTAGACCCCTTGATTTTTCATAATTACAAAATGGTCCCTACAAGTAATGAAAAATTTACAGAAGGGCCCCTTTGGGTTTTGGTATTTGCAAATGGGTCCCTCCAATTCTCCGCTGTGTGTTTTTTCTTCTTTTGTGGTTTGTTATCAGATGGGAAAGAAGATTGTAATTGCTCGAGTTGAAGATGGATTATACCGTCTTCCAGCTTGGGTTGGTCAAGCTCTTACTTCCGCAATGAAGGTTTGACTTGAGACGAATTGTTTGATGACAGTGAAACGATGGTATGAGCATCTTGGTCATATCAATTTCTCTTCTATGTGAGAGTTGATGCCCGATATTTTTCAAGAATATCTGAAAATGTTTTGCAATGTGATGTATGCCAATTTGCAAAACAAACTTGGAGCACTTATCCTATTTCTACCAGTAAATCTACTCATTCCTTTGAACTTGTTCATTCTGATGTGTGGGGACCTTCAAATATAAGGAGTGTTGGTGGTCATATGTGCTATATTACTTTTGTTGATTATTTCTCACGAAATACCTTTGTACACCTTTTGAAAAGTAGGAGTAAAGTTCCCAAAATAATCAAAAGTTTCACAAATATGATTGCCACTCAGTATGGAGCCAGGATTAAGAAGCTAAGGACGGATAATGCCATTGAATACTTAGAAGGATCTCTATCTATTTTTCTTGATGAGAAGAGCATCATTCATGAAATCTCATGCAGTTATACACCATAACAGAATGGAGTAGCTGGAAGAAAAATCATCACTTGTTGAATGTTACTAGAGCACTCTTACTTCAGCGAAATGTGCTAAAGATGTTTTGGGGAGAGGCTGTCTTAACTGCATCTTATGTAATAAACAGGACACCTTCTGGTGTGATAGTAGAGAGAACTCCCTACTCTATTATTCATCCTGATAACTCTCCTTTCAGTTTGGACCCTTGGGTCTTTGGATGTTTATGCTTCCTCCATAACTCTGGACCAGGTGTGCGAAAGTTAGATCCACGAGCTACGAAATGCATCTTTCTTGGTTATTCTGGAACACAAAAAGGATACAAACGTTATGATCCAGTGGCCCGTCTCCTTTATGTGAGTAAGGATGTCACTTTCTTTGAAGATGAACCCGACTTTCCTAATAATTTTTGTCAAGGGGAGTACGTCAATATAGATCTTGAGAAAAATGAGAAAAATGAGAAGAGAATTTACTTTCTTGGTGATATACAGGAGAATATCCATGTAAGGGATGGCAATGAGTAAGATAGAAAAGAAGATAATGAAGATAGAGGCCGATTTGGTAAGGCTTACATAAGACGAAAGGAAGTGGATATGGTAGTGGAGACTGGAGAAGGAATGATGCAAAGTCATGATTTCCCTGGGGTGGAGGCTGAAGAAGAAATCATACAAATCCATGATTTCAATTTGTCCTTAAATTTGGGACACAAAGACTCTGTAAGTACTTCTCTCACTCCTGATATTCTTGTTGACAATTTTGAGCCTTAATGGATGATCGCCCCATTGTTGTGAGAAAAGCTGTTAGATCTGTTCGAGACTCTACTCGTTATCTTGTGGAAGAATTTGTTTCCTACACCAAGATGAACCCAAAATACAGATGCTTCGTTACCTCTTTAGATGCTCATAATGTTCCTAAAAAGAATAATGATGCCAAAAAATGATCAGAAATGGGTTAGTGCAATGAGAGAAGAAATGGAAGCCTTGGTAAAGAATGATACTTGGGATATCATTGACGTCCCTAAAGGTGCTCATCTTGTTGGGTCTAAGTAGGTATATACAATTAAATATGATGCTGATGGGAATGTTGACCGATTCAAGCTCATCTTGTGGCTAAAGGATACGATCAGAAATATGGGATTGACTACCTTGAGACCTTTGCTCCTGTTGCAAAGATGAATACAGTTAGGCTTGTTATTTTCCTAGCAGCTCATTTTTTATGGAAAATGCACAACTAGATGTGAAAAATACGTTCTTGAACGATAATCTTAAAGAAGAAGTATATATGAAAATGCCACTAGGAATCGAGAATGATGGTAAGTGTTGCAAACTAAAGAGATCTTTGTATGGACTAAAATAGTCTCCAAGAGCGTGGTTCGAACCTCTACGCGTGGTTATGATTAGGAATGGATATACCCAAGTGAATGGATACCGCACTATTTGTGAGAAGGAACTGTGACAAAAGGTGTATTCTGTTAGTATATGTGGATGACATGATTCTTACAGGTGATGACAAGGTGGAACTTCTTAAGATAAAGTAAACACTTGCAACTGAATTTGAATTAAAAGACTTGGGGAGGCTAAAGTACTTCCTAGGTATTGAGATGTCTCGATCTTCAGGGGGCATATGTCAAGTCAAAGAAAATATGCTCTTGATGTGCTAAAGGAATGTGGCATGTTGGGATGTAAACTTACTGCTATCCTATTGAGGCAAATCATAAACTTTCTAAAGAAGATGGTGATCTCCTTGATGACGTTGAAAAAGGAAGATATCAAAGATTGGTGGGGAAGTTGATTTATCTTACCCTCACGAGACCAGATATTACCTATGCGGTAAATGTAGTGAGTCAATTCATGCATGCTCCAACCACCTCTCATGCTAATGCAGTGAATAGAATTCTAAGTTATATAAAAGGATCATCGGGAAAAAGGAGATTGAAGGATACACTGATGCTGACTGGGCTGGTTCTGTGGATGATAGACGATCCACTTCAGGCTATGCTATATATTTGTGTGGGAATCCGGTTAATTGAAGAAGTAAAAAGTAGAACGTGGTTTCAAGATTGAGTGCTGAAGCTGAATATCGTGCTCTTGCAAATGATGTCACTAAAATTCTATGGCTAAAAATTCTGTTAAAGGACTTGGACATCAAAGTGTATATGCCGGTGAAGATGTTTTGTGACAATAAAGCTGCAATAAACTTGGCCAAGAATCCTGTAATGTATGATAGAACAAAGCATGTGAAGATAGATGGACAATTCGTCCGTGAGAAGATTGATGCTGGACTGTTGTGCCTTCCTTAATTGAAGTTTACCGATCAGGTTGTTGATTTTTTCACAAAGGGGCTGCCTACTGTACAATTTGAGATGAATGTAGGTAAGTTGGGCATGGCAAACATGTATGCCCAACTTGAGGGGGAGTGCTGAGTTGTTATTTAAATGGGTAAATGGATCTAGGGATGAGGGACCATTTACCCATCTTATATATCTTGTACTCATCCCCCCTTATTGAAAGATAAGATAGTGAAGAGAGATTCCTAATCTCTAGTGAGGGAGATTAGGGTTTATGCGTACCCCCGTGTCTTTTCCCTCTCCGTAGGTTTTTCCACGTAAATCTATGTCATTCTTCTGGTGATTGCTCTCTCAATTTCATCTCAATTTCAACAATAATCAACCGTTTGCTCAAATAAACTCTTGCTCAAGTAAACTCTTGCTCGTTTACTCCAGGATCAGGGTAATATCATAGATACTGTGAACAACTCTTTATTGCACTAATAGAAAATTACTATGGCAGGATAATAAAGAAGTTCATGCCTGATATTGCATGGGAATATGTATTAAATTTTATTTATGATTTTTTGACAAGGACATATGTATGAGACTTTTGTAGCTAAACTCCCTAATAGAATGGGATAGCTGAGAGTGATAAAAAGCTCTCTTATAAGTCAGAAGAAATCTTTTATTCTGGAGGAACTTCTTAAAGAATTGTACTGAGAGGCCTTTTTAATTGATTGGATGCCATCTTGCGTTTTCCTCACACAAAGGATGCTTAGGTGTGTTTCTTCTTATACTCAAAACCGACCTGTCGATGCCACGAAATTAGATTCTTGGGTCATAATCAGAGTTTTGCTGGATATTCAGTTCCTCACCAACTCGAAAATGGTACTAGCGTATGGATCCTATCATCCGAATAATGTACCTTGCCAAAGACGTGACATTCGATGAGTAACGACTCTTTTCCCATGGAAATTCTTCCCAGGAGAACACAGAGATGAAAAGAGAATTCTAAAGACAGTCAGTTTCCTGACATTTCTGTGACATATCTCCTAAATAGGGGAGAGCAGATAAATGATCAAGAAATAGCAATCCCAATTCTTGAATTCTTCATGGATGATCCAAGTCTTCCTTTCCTTCCTTAACACCACACATGAGAATGAGCGCGACACGCCGCTATCATGAGAGAACTACTGCTGATGAAGGTGAGGGCATTCTCACCTTCACTTTTTGCTTATGTGGATCCTAGGAATGTGGTTGAGATGTATTTCGATCCAAAACAAGTTGATGCTATGAGTGAGGAGATGAAGGCTCTCGTGGTCAACGATACATAGGATGTGCTCGACTCCATGGCTATGCTCATTTGTTAGGATTCAAATGGGTGTACACTATCAAGTGCCAACTAGATGGATGGGTTGAAAGGTGTAAAAGCCAAGCTACTAGCAAAAGGCTTTAGCAGAGCATTTACCCCTGTTGCAAAAATGAACACGGTGCACGATCTCTCGTATTGGTTATTTTTTTTTAAATTGGAGATTGCGTCAAGTCGGTGCAAAGTATACATTCTTGAACGGGGACTTATAGAGGAATCCCATATGCAAATGGCTCCTATCACGCGCATATCAAACTTGATCCTTCTATTTTTCATTGAGATATCTATAGTTTGTAACATTGATGCCACTAATTCAGCAATGCACATTCCCATCCTCCTCATATCGAACTTGATCTTTTTATTACTCATTGTTTCTTGTTAAAGAATGCCTTTAAAGGCTCATGAGTACCACATCGTGGAGTGATGAGACTTTGATATCTTGATAGGGGATGTGTAAAGATTCCCACACTCATTGTAACATTTCCGAGAGATGAATAGAATATCAGTCCTTTGAGGCAGTTTTCCCGTGGTTTCATCCCCATTCTCACGGAATAGGGTTCTACGTAAAAATCCATGTTTTCTATTTTTATCGTTCTTGCTTTGATTCGCTTCCGCATTTCATATTTCTGCATTTCTTGTCTGGTTAAGATACACAAATAGAAATCCTACTGCTTCTCTTCTCTCAATTGTTCTATGAGGTGAATTTCGAGAATGATCATCTACGGAGGGTACCAAATATGTTGACGGATTTTCGAACCTTGCCTGTTGCTAACATATAGGGAAATGCTTTCTTCTATAACTACAAGGAAGGCTTCAATCATATAATCCTGATCTCTTTTAATTCTATGCTTCTCTGGTTTAATTATCTATAATTTAATTTGCTTACATGTACCTTTTCCACAGTTTATCGAACAACAAATTCAAGATTGCATCATTAAAAGAAAGAAACATGAGAAACACTGTCAGATTCGAATGCCTTAAAATATTCAAATAAAAGTCAGCAAAAACAGGAAGATCAAAGAGTTGAGGACCTTTGGGAGTTTGCTTCTTCCAAGAAAAGAAGTCCAATCTCCTATGAGATCTTGATCAGAAAATGCAGATAATTTCTCCAAAAATAGAGGTGGACTGCTCGAAAAATCAGTGAATTTCTCTGGTTGGGAAGGGGGGATCATATGCACCCACTGATTAGCGAAGATATGTCGACTCCCAGGGGTTTCCTCTTGATTACTTATCTCTTAACATTAAAATATCCTTTCTGATGTGAACTGTAACTATATAAATTATAAAGGGAAACTGCAAACTAACTTATGTTTTTTTTCCAGAAAGCTGAATTAACTATAGTTCAGTTATATGCATGTGTATTGATACATACAGAAAAAGGTGGTCATCTACCCCCATTGAATGTGCCCTAAGTGTCACTCAACTTTAACTTGCATTACTCGAAACTCAAAGTAAGTTGCGTCACAACAACAACAACAACAACAACAAAGCTTTTTCTCACATTAAGTAGGGCCGGCTACATGGATTCTTTGCCTCCATTCAGATCTATCTTGGGCCATTCTCGGGCTTAGATCTAAAAAACTAAGATCCCTTCGAATAGTCTCATTCCAACACTTCTTGGCTATTCCTCGCCCTTTTTTAACCGGCTCGACATCCTGCATCTCCTAACTGGTGCATCAGCTGACCTCCTTTACAAATGACCAAACCACCTTAAGTGATTTTCTCGCATCTTATCCTCGAATTGGAGCTACACCAACTTTCCTTCTGATTGCATCATCCCGAATCCGATCTTTACGTGTATGTCCATACATCCACCTTAGCATTTTCATTTCTGCTACTGTCGTTCTCTACGCATGTCTATGGTTCACTGGCCAACATTCGGATCCATAGAGCATAGCAGGTCTCACGACTGCTTTGTAAAATTTTCCTTTGATTTTCAAAGGAATTTTCTTATCACATAAAATAGTAGAGGCTCTTCTGCACTTTAGGCTACCTGCATTTATTCTATGAGTAACATCTCCATCAATTTCCCCATCATGTTGCAAAATAGATCCCAAGTATCTAAAAGAATCTTTCTTCTGAATGTTATCGTCGCTAACCTTCACCTCGATTCCTTCACCGTTACTTTCATCAAAAGTGCACTTCATATATTCAACCTTAGCCCTACTTATACGAAATCCTTTAGTCTCTAATGCATGTCTTTAGATTTCTAGTTTCTCATTTATTCCATCTCTAGTTTCATCAATCAACACAATATCATCAACGAATAACATACACCAATGTATCTCATCTTGAATGTGACTAGTCAACTCGTCCATAATCAAAGTAAAAAGGAATGGACTCAAAGCTGAACCTTAATGCAGTACATGTCCTTAATGTATATGACATGTACTTGTATCTTCTCCAAAACTCTACACAATATCTCCCATGGAACAGAGGTATAGGCCTTTTCCAAATCAATACAAATCATACAGAGATTCTTCCTTTTAGTTCTATAATTCTCCATTGGTCTCTTCAACAAGTGGATGGCGTCAATAGTCGAGCGACCTGACATGAATCCGAATTGATTTTCTTTTACTTTGGAAACTTGCTTTAACCTTCTTTTGATCACACATTCCCAATTTTTCATAGTATGACTCATCAGGTTGATAACTTTGTAATTCACACAAATTTGAATATCTCCTTTGTTCTTATAAAGAGGCACCATGATGCTTCTCCTCCATTCTTTAAGCATTTTATTGCTTCACTAAATAACATTGAATAAATTTGTAAGCTAAGTTAAACCACGCTCGCCTAGAACTCTCTATACTTCTATAGGAATGTCATCAGATCCTACACCTTTCCCAGGGTTCATAGCATTCAAAGTCTCATCTACTTCCTTCCTTTACATTCGTTTATCACTTGCACGATTCAAGTAACTTTCACTACTAGCTAGATCTCCCAAAATAATCTTTCTATTTCCTTCCCCAATGAAAAGCTTATGGAAATACTAATTCCATCTAGTCTCATATCCTTCTGAGTAATAAGCACATGCCCTTCCTCATCATTAATGCATCCCACTTGAGAAAGGTCCTTGGTCTATCTTTCTCTTGCTTTGGCCAACCTGAATATGTCCTTCTGGCCCTCCTTAGATTCGATATTTTTGTACAAAACTTCATAAGCTTTTGACTTAGCTTCGCTTACAACCTTCTTTACTTCCTTCTCCGTTATTTTGTAGTTTGTGACAGTTTCCTTTATTCTATCCTTACATAGCTTTAAAGTATGCTCTTTTAATTTTGAGCTTCTCTTGTACACCTCCACTCCACCACCAAGCCTTCTTTTGTCCTGGGACTCCTCCCTTTGACTCTCCTAGCATCTCTTTGGCCACCCTTCGGATACAAGATGCTACCACCTCCCACATCTAGTTTGCACTTCCGTTGCAATCCCAAGATAAGTCTTCTAAAACCTTCTCCTTGAAGCTTGATTGCTTCAAATGGAGATTCCACCATCTAGTTCTGGTGATCTTGATAACCCTCCTTTTCTTTAGCAACCCTTTTATTTGCACATCCATGACTAGAAAGCAATGTTGGTTTGTCAAACTCTCTCCTGGGATTACTTTGAAGCTTTTGCAACACAATCGATCTCTTCTCCTCAACGTAAAGTAATATATATGTGTTCTAGTTAGGCCATTCTTATAAGTAACTAAATGCCCTTCCCTTTTCTTGAAGAGAGCGTTTGCTATGAAAAGATCATAAACCGTTACAAAATTCAGAATGACTCTTCTCTCTTCATTTCTATCCCCGAAGCCATGGCCTCCATGAACACTAGCATACCCTTCTTTCCCACATGCCCATTAAGATCTCCATCTGGGCAAATCATCTCTCTTTGTAGGATTCCTTGCATAATCTTATCCAAATCCTCCCAAAAAGCTTCTTTAATCCTTTCATGTAAACCAATTTGCGGTACATAAACTAAGATTATATTCAGAATTTCTTCTTCGAGCACCAATTTTAGTAAAATAATCCGATCCCCGAGCCTTTGCACCTCAACCACACTATTTTTCAAATCCTTGTGAACAACCACTCCAATACCATTTCCGCCCTTATCTTTACCAAAATATGATGAATACTCATTCATCACTCTATATTATTTTATTTTAGCTATTTCTCTTTGCAAAACACCATGTAGATATTTATAAATATAATAAATTACCAAAATGAATGCTTCAATAATTAGCATGTTTTGTGCAAAAATAAAAGAATAAAGAAATAAAGAGAAAGAGGGAAATATTTAGAATAAATATTGAGTGATCCGAACCCAAGAGAGGGCCCAACATGGACCTGATCGCCAAATAAAATAAGTAGAGAGGGATAGGGCCATTCACCTTATTCATATTCCTTTTTTGTATATATTTTATTTTCATAAAAATAAAAATAAAAATGTATTTCTCTTATTGTATATATTTCTAAAAATAAAATAAAACTGAGAAAAATAAAATAAAACAAAAAATAAAATACTTTCTCTCTCTTCTTGTACATATACCATGTATATAAGAATAATTCATCTATTTATTTCACCCTTGTAAATAAATAACAAAAATAAAATAAAAATTATTTTATTTCCCAAATTTTATATTGTAACTAAATAAAATATAAAATTGGGGTATTTACACAAAAATAAGAAAATAAAAAATAAAAGTATAAAATACATAGGTATTTTATACATGTATATAAAATAATATAATGTATATAACATAATTTATTTTTCAAAAAAATAAATAAAAATCACTAAAAAATAGTTTGAAAATAATAAACATTTTTTATTTTGTAATTATTTTTAAATAAAATCGTTTTCTATTTTATTTTGAATTTAAAAATAATTTTGAATTGGAATTATCTGATTGGTCCACGTGGGATTGTTGACCATCGGTCAACTCTCCCCCTCGGACCCTTCCTCCGCGGATCTGCTCACCGACCCGACTTCTCCCACTTTTCTGGAGCGGATCCAACCGCCTTTTGCCTCGAATCCTGCACCCACCTCTTATTTATGGATCAGACACCTCCGCGGATCCCTAGGGCTTGGCGGATCTACCTCGGATTGTGCGCTCTTGCCCATTCTTCCCTGTCACCTGGGACGCCTATAAAGACCTTCATTTCACCCCCCAGTCCTCTAGCTCGCGCCGCAAGCCCTAAACCTACCCTAGAGAGTCTCCTCTCGGTGACAACGACCAGAACCACTCTTTGGTGGCGGGATTAGGCGCCTGTAGCCGACGCTCGACGAACGTGGCCGGAGTGCCGCCACGTAAGAGCCTCCCAACCCGCCGCAGCTCGGTCGAGGCGACGACCAACTTCACCGCGCCCTCCTGGAGCTCAGGATTGACTTCCGTTCATCAGGTATCCATCTAATCAACCCTAGTTCAAGTTATCCCCGATTTTCCATCTTTCGCTCCGCTGGCTCCGCCCTAGTGGCCGGAGCTCCATCTTCCATTTCTAGCCGCTCAGATCGAACCCCCGTGCCATCGTCACCCTTCGTCCATCATCTGATCACCTCGAGCTTGGATAATCGAGCCAAGATTGAGCAAGGCTCTTTCCTCCGCCTTCGCCGGAGCCGCCCTCCGCCATTCCAGGTCGCTTCTTGTTACTCTCCGTCCAATAACCCCCACCGGAGTTATCCTCCAAGCGTTAGCTTTCATTTGCATGTACATAAGCGCCAGGTTACCCCCCAGGTCGCGCACAACCATCCTCGCCGGAGTCGACCAAGGACGTGCCCCCTTCCCAGAGATCTAGCCGTTGGGAGCTCCATCCGCCATCACCATCAGACGTGGAGGGGCGACGCGAGTCGAACCTCTCTCTCTGATTATCCATCGGACACTCGGATCCCCTCCAGTTCACCGGCAAACCTCGCTAGGGAGGAGTTCTTCCAGACCTCTTCTCCATCGTCGGATTGAGCCCGCTCGCCAGACATCATCTGAGCCGTCCTTCGCCTGCCACTGACAGGCCGTTAGATACCAGATCTAACGACCACGTGTGTCCCACGTCTGCCTTCTCGTCAGGATCGTCAGATCTGCCTAGTGGCCGCGCCAGAGCCGCACGCCTACAACCTATCATCCACTGCCACCTGGCCCCTACGTGACCCGCACGCATCTTGGCTAGGTAATTTGCGCCTTACCCTGATAGTTCTTTTTGTTCTTATTTAGTCTATTAAATAAATTAGTACTCTGGGACATTTTGCATGTGAGCCCTTATTATCTTTCGTATTTGCACTTTAGTCCTCTTTGTATGGTGCACGTGCATCGACACATGCTTTGGGGTTAATTGCATCTTTTCTCCTAAACTTTACAGCTGTTACTGATTGCATTTTTATAAATAGGAATGCCAGTTGTACCCCTGTGAGTGTGAATCACGTGCCTTCCTCGTGCCATTTTGGGTTTTTTTGCATTTTCCGACCTGCACTTTCTTGCATGTTATTGTTTGGTCCTGGAAGTTAGTTTTCTTTGCGATTTAGTCCCTGTGTGCTGTGCATCTCTTATTGGTTGAATAAAATAGCAAATTCACTCCAAATCTCATGACATTTGGATATGTGGCTTCTGCCATAGTGTAAAAATTTCAGTGATTTTTTGGAACATTTTTGTTTTCATTTTATATTTTTAAAAATTTAAAAACCTTGCTTTTTGCTACTGTCTAACTTAAAAATAAATTAAAAATATTAAAGACCTCTAAAAAATCCAAAAAAATTAACTTTGGCTTATTTTGTTGCCTTTTTGATTCCGTGAAATTTTTGTTGCTTTTGGATATATAAAAACCTAAAAATTGAAAAACCTTAAAAGGCTTATAAAAATCATTAAAAATTCAGAAAAAATAAAAAAATATAATTTCTTTTTCTGTAGTTAGGTGTTTAGTTGTAGTTTTTCATAAAACTGTTGCTAGATTTTTATAGGCTATTTTTCTATTTTAAATAGCCTTTAGAGTCTTGCACAGTAACTTTCATTTCTTGCCTTATTTCATTTTTATAAAATCAACTAAAAATTATAAAACTCTGAGAAAATTACCAAAAACACTTGAAAAATTATAAATCCAAAAATATTTTTTTAATTTTCTGACTTGTTTTTGTGTATTTAATAATTCCTTGATTGTGCCCCTTTTAGCTTTCTTTTATATTTTCTTTATAATTAAAAATCACAAAAAAACTAAAAACCTAAAACCAAAAATATTTGTTTCTTTTTATTTTGATTCTCGACTTCTTCATAGAATTTTAGTCAACCCGTGCTCCTTGAGTTCGACCCTGGTCGCTATACCAGGTTAAATAAAATAGCGAGACCGCTATTTGAGTTACTTGTTTGATTTTGATATTTGGTGGTCTTGATTTTCTTGTTGAGTCCGACTCGAGAGGTTGAGGTCGCAACGACCCTTGATACCTTCTCTTCCTTAGCCACTCGGTCTTTCGGCTCATCAGAATACCAAAATTTAAAGCATGTCTTCTCAGTCTCTCTTGCTTTCTCTCCAACCTATTTTGTCTCTTGAAGACATAGTATCTGAATCTTCCTTCTTTCAATGGTATCTATTATCTCCATCGATTTGCCAGTCAAAGTGTCAATATTCCAACTACCTATCCGCAACTCCATCGATTTGTCAGTCAAAGTAAGTGCGTCACACGAAAAGAAATGGTTCTAGACTCGGCGAGTCTAAGAGTTCGACCAGACACAAAATCTAGCAAGCTTACTCCATCTACATTAACTTGTATACACTTAATATTTACACCTTGACCCTCGTAAACTCTCTACCTTACATCATATGCTCCTATCACAAGTCTTCCTTCAGAAACCAAACCATCCTTGACTTAATATAGCCATATCCAACATACACAGGTCACAAAAAATTCCAATGGTGAATAGATGAGTTGTGCCATATAAAGTCGGTGAAGAATTGGGCTTAGGAAAGGCGGGGTATGGTTTGATGATGTGAGTCAGATGTGTCTGATGTTCTTTGTACAACTTTGTACTCTTACATGTCAGTTCTTACAAGGATATTATCAACAAACTCTAACTAACATAAGCGGATGTTGATTTAATATCAACTTTGACTTCGAGAAAATAGTCTGTGCAGCTAATGTTGGAAACGGATACACAACAACAACACTAGCATCATCAATGATGAATCTTGTATTCATCATACTAAAATTGGTCAATTAGGATCTATTCCCCAAAATCCATATGTATTTTATAATTAATAGAGCATCAGTAGCATTCATACAAGTGTAAATAATATTCACATTTCATCACGCATGATTGCATAATGTGTAAATTGGCCTAAAAAGCTGCTAACTTCCCATATTTTTAATTAATTATCAAATTGACCTAAAACTACCTTCATTGTATAGATATTACTAAAAAAGAATAAATAAAAAATACAAAAAAATACTAAATCAAATAAGTGTCAAATAATCCCAAAGTCTAATTTCACATCTGACGGACTAAAATGCAAATATCTTCCTCATACGGTGTCTGATTTTGGTTTGCTCACTTTTAAAGTACTCCATTTTCAAATACCTTCAAAACAAGACCAATTTCATAAAATCCAGAGCTCATATGTGAAAGTTGGGTTTTGGGCCTCTTTTGCGCACTCTAGCTTTTTGCGATTTTAACCTGAGTTTTTATGTACATATTTCACCCTTTTAATTTTATTATTCTTCATTTGTGTTCTTTGATTAAAGTTTTATTAAGAATCTTAAAAATCCAAATCTATACAAGACTGAAATCGAAGAAACCGACTGTGTCCGAGTGTCCGTTGTAAGTCTGTACAAATTTCTCATATTTCGTACTTCTATTTTATTTCCCTATTTTCTTATTTAATAAAAATCCAAAAAATAGATTAGTAGGTAATTAATTTTCTTGTATTTTATCATATTTTTTCTAGAATTTTTATACTCTTTTAAAACCTCCAAAAAATTACAAAACTCCAAAAAATCGATTTTCTATACACTTGGAGATCGCCAAAAATACCACTTCACACAGATTACCTCTTTTGCTCTTGGGTTCCTCATGAAAGTTGTAGATCTTGTCGAGACGAACAACTTTTGTGAAGGAAAATTTCGATCCGAGGTATCCTTTTATTTATTTTATAGTTTTCTTCATCTTTTAATTTTGATTTTTTTGGGGTGACACGTGGCAGCCCCTGGGCGTGCCACGTGGCACCCCCGTTTCGCTCTCTCCACCGCCCAGGTCACGTGCAGAGCACGTGACCCGACCCCCGAGACTTCTCTCACTTTGATCACGTGCTCTGCACGTGATCTCCATCCCCTTCCGAGCACCGCCTGTGCCTTCTCGTAACCGCCGCCGCCTCCCTCGTAACAACAACCACCGCATCCACTCCCTCTCCGACCGTTACGAGGCCAACCCTCGCCCGCATAACCGTCGTCATCCCCCTCCTATAAATTACCATCGACCTCCACCAGCTTGCTTGATCCGCCATTACAGTGGCTTCTTCACGAGAAGGGCCAAGCTTCGCAATTAACAAAGGTGACAACTTTGTTCAGTAGCGTTGAGCACATCTCCACATCGGCACGATCCAAGGAGTCACTCCTCCTTGCCTACAGCAAAGCTCTCGGCTGCTTGAGCCTCCTGTGCGCCGCCCACGGTGGAGTCAACGACCAGAAGCAAGCTTCCGCTCCTTCCATCTCCAGGTGACTCTCCTCCGTTGCACCTCTGCATCATCACCTCCAGCGTCTCCAGCCTTCGCGGCCGCCGCCACACTAGCGCTCCCCTGACCACCCTCAATTCTGCTGCCCCCGCGTCGACAACTGCTCCAACTGATTTGTGGAGCCATCTCTGCTCCTCCACCCGCGATCCACATGTGCATGGTCGCCGCCGCTGCACTCCTCACCGACGCCCTCGCCAGATTGCCTCCGTCATTCAAGCTCGACCACTAGACATCACCGAGTAGCCCCTCCTTCGCCTGCCGCACGCTACTGCCGCCTTCATCTCTGCCTCAACGACGTCCGTCCACTTTGTCGACATCCAGCTGTTGGATCAGGGGATCCGACGACCTATGATCCTCCACAACATCCCCCACCCGAGCCTCAGCCCCGGCCTCGAGGCTCGGGTTGATCGAACCTCATGCCCAGCCTCGGAACGTCGAGCCTCCGCTTCAGGTCATCGAAGCGCCCTCCGCAGCACCTCACCACGCCGCATGGAGGTTCGATTGCCGAGCCTAAGACTCGGTGGCCCCAACCTCCGCCTCAACGCCGAGCCTCCTGCACCACGTGCAAGGCACGTGCTTGAGGGGAAAATTTCAGACCGACCCCCTCATTCTTGCTATTCACGCGCACGTCCCCGCCTGTCGCATCACGTGCGACGTGCGTGCCTTGCTGGAAATTAGCAAGTAGCCCCTCGTAGTTTTTGAAAATTACAAAAGAGCCCTCGCCTCCAGAATTCACGTGCATAGCACGTGTTCCTTGGGTAATTTGCAGAAAGGTCCATGCAGGATTTTGTTATTGCAGATAAGTCCTCCAAGGACCCAATTTAGAAGAAAACTTAACTTTTTATTGCATTTTAGTTCGTAGATCTTTATTTTAGCATATCTTTCTCATATGAACTCCGTTTCTAGCGCACAATATGTCGTTTCGAAGTTTATTACATGCTCTATTCCTTTACATAGTTTACAGATAGATCTGAGGCTACTTTTTGATATTTATTATTTGAGGATCTATGTTGACAAATGCAGGCTGATTATTGACATTTTGCGCTACATTTTCATTGAGAAATTAGCGATTTATTTTGTAGGGATTCTTTTGAGGGATTAAATTGAATTAATCTTCTTCTAACTATAGGGGATAATTATTTGGGGATTCGATATATGCATGGGCACATTGAGGATATTTTTATCTATTCCTCTCGTAATTATTGATAATACAAATTGAGGAATTAATTCTTGCATGGGTGTGATCAAGAAGGATTTAACTTGATCTCTCATTGTTTTATATGATCAAATTCTATTTAATTGAGGATTAGATTTTAGAGATGATGGAGAATAAAAATTTATCGATAAAATCATTTTTTCTTATCTCCGTAATTTGCAGGATTATTTATAGAAATATTCGCTCCTGCCTGCATCTGGAATTAATTTGATACATATTTCTAGAGTTGATATATTTTGATCTGTGATTTAATTTCAAGGGTACTGATTATTATTTGGAGTAAGAATCATAATCTCAGATCATGTTCTAAATTATTCTCTATGATATTTTTCGCATCGCATAATCGTATTTTCCATTTTATTTCCGATACAGAAATTAACTTAGCAATTTAATTATTTATTTAACTTAATTTAAAGCCACATAACTAAAAATCACCATTCCTTGTGTTCGACCTTGGTAGACTTACAAAGAAAAATTCTCCACAACATTCAAAGATTATGGTTTTTGACGAATCATTTTTCGCCTCTTATACTACAATTTTAGATAATTAAAGAGGTGATTTTCGAGATCATCAAATAGCGTCGTTGCCGGAGAACAACGAATTTGTATGGTTTTAATTCATTTTCTATAATTACTTTTTTGACAATAATTTTGTGTCATTTTTTTCTTTTTTGCTTTTTATTTTTCTGCATTTCATTTTGCATTTTTCTCTCACTTCTGATGCTAACTACAATTTCTCTCTTCACAGATTACTCAGAGTAATTTTGGATATAAATCAAGGATCTACGAAGATGAAGATTGTATTTTTATTTTTGTGTGTTGGAGAGAGCTTAGTTTAGATTTAATTTTCTGCATTATTCATAGGGTCCCTCTCTCTAACCCTCTAATTTGTAATATTCAAGACTTGACTTCTTTGTGATGTGTCAGGTCTATTTCAACCCCTTCTGTGTGGTTGGGACCCGACTTGAGTGGCATAGAATTTAGGAGCACATACGCTAGATTAGAATTATTTTTGCTTGTGCTCGTAAATTTTATAACACACTTTCACTAATTATACATACTGTAGATCATTCAACATTAGACAAATTGAAATCAATTCTTCCCGCTAATATAACTATCTACGTAGGGCATTTTTCCTCTGTGCATATCATTTAGTGTAAATTTAAATTCATTGTATTGCATCCCACATGAAGAACTTGAGGAATCAATGTAAGTCTTCTTCTTAAGCATGCATCATTGATTCATGTTTGCACTGGCTTTTTTGATTCTCCCTCCTCAGTTTTACAACTCAGGAATTAAAGGAATTGGGACTGCTCGTTAGGTGTGTATTTTGTGCTTAGGTAAAACTTCAATGATAACCTTAATCTAAATTTGGGTCTGCTAATCAAGGCGGCTGTAAATAAAATTGACATAAAATTAACCCTTGTGTCTGGTGGAGAGAAACCCACTCATTGTTTGTAAGGACAAGATCACACACTTAGGACAGAGCCAAAAACCAAAAATTTTTACTCAGACTACTATTTTTAGAAATAACTATCTACTTCTTAATGAGGGTTTCAGGTAGCCGTTTTACAGTCTGACTTCCCTTAGCAGAGTGGGTGGTTTAGAGGACACCATGAAAGGCTCCGTCCTCAAGTAACACGTGTAGTCGTCTAATGGTCTGTACTTACACCTATACTGTCTGAAAATGGATGCAACTAGTTAGTAGCCGTCTAATGGTCTGTACTTAACACCCATACTGGCTGAAAGTGGATGCAACTAGTTGTATGAACTCGGGACAATCTTTGTGAAAATATTTCGGCACCTAACAGCTCCGCTTAACTTTTCAAGATTGTTTGATTACTTAAAATTAAACTAGAAAAGACAAGCGGTCGAGCCCTGACGTGCCTTCACTAGTGTTGAGTGGGTGAATCTACCTGTTTGTTTTGTGTTTGGTTTGTGTGCATCAAAGACCTTGCAATTACAAGCAAATCATGGTTTGCAAATCATTCCATCCCTCTTTTGAGAAGATGTCGGCACAATGGTCTTCCTACCCGATCTCCATGACCATGTCCCGATATCCTTCTTCTTACACTTTCCAGGGGAGTCTGATCTTCAAACATGGTCCCCCTCAGCCATCATTCTCTTCCCTCCCATACATCCCACCCTATGACCACACTTCTTCACGGAATAGACCTCTCTCACATTCTGACATTCTTATGGACATGAGAGAGCGGGCTGAATTGAGGATGGATAGAGAAAACGATTTTCGATTATTATGGACTCCCAACCTCTCGAACCCATCCCCTACTCAGGTTGATCTCTTCCTGAGTATGACCAATTTTCCTTCGACAATTCACGAGAAAATCAGAGTCAAGGAAATATGACTTATGACCAGACCGTAACGACTATGAATAATCAATACTCTATTCAAGGTTACATGCCGAAATCACGATATATGGAGGATGATTATTCAATCACAAGTCATGAGATGTTTGAGGATGAGATTGCTCAGATCAATCATAGCGCAGACGCTTTGACTGAGAAAATATATGATCTCATCCAGTCTATGCAGACTCCAGAGAAGCGGGGCCACCACCAAGAGAACCACTGAATCATCATGTGACTCAAAATCAAGCACAACCAACTCTGACCTCTGACCCCTCTACTGATCATATCACATAAAATACCAAAAAAATGAAAAAATAGAAAATTAAAAAAATGGACAATTCTGAAATGGAAGAATTTTGCAAGAGTTTGATCTTAGAGCTTCCATTGATTAAGGCCATAGAATATGTGCCTGATCTTAAGAGATTTGTGAAGAGTCAACTAAATCCCAAAAAGACAGGCAAGAAATGATCAAGGACTGAATATCATATCATATCTATGACCAATTATTTGGTGATGAATCAAAAAAATAAAAGCCACAAAGTAAAACGGTTGACTCGGATCACATGTGAAATTGACGATACCTTATTCACTCATGTTCGGTTAGACGACGACTTTACTTTAAACATCCTCCTGAAGTCCGTCTTTAATCAACTCAAGCTCGAACAACTCAAAAAGACAAGGGTGATGGTTCAATTGCATGATCGATCTACCAAAAGACCGCGGGGGATCGTTTCTATCGTCTTAAATTTCTGCGGTGAAGAACATAAAGTGGACTTTATTGTCCTTGACATTGAACACCCTGGAACGTTGTCTGAGTCGCCTATCATTTTAGGAAACCCGTTCTTAGTCTCCACTAAGGTGATTGTCGATTGTGAGACTCAAGAAATCAAGTTTCCAAACTTAGACCACAATGCACAAAGCCTCAATGACATGACCTGCTCTGAGGAAACCCGATTGGAAACCGTTAGTTGTAATCAGGAGACAAACTGTTCACATGATCAGGCCTCTCCTCACTAAATACAGGTACAAAACCTAGGAGAGTCACCTGAAAGACTGACTGTTGGACAAACCTCTGACTCTCACCCTAATACATCTCCCTTGAGGAAGCATTATTTTGGAGCTTATGATGAATTGGACCATGTTTCTATTGAACATCACAATTATTTGAGTGGTCTAATTTTCGAGTCAGTAGTGATTCATGAGATACTTGAACCATACAAAGAATCGACTAAGGAAATCTCTGATGTCACCAAAATTAACGACTATCAGGAGGTGACATCAACATACCCAGCCAACATTCACAAAGCCACCAGGAACACGCTCCCTCGCCCGAAGCAGCGAATGACCCTACGAGAATTGGTCGACTTTTATGGGGATTCATCTGATAAGGAACTCATAAATGCCACTTCGATTACTCAAGAAAGGGAGATGAAGACTGCCCAACTTCCTCCCAATACTTCTCAAGGAAACAAACCGACCAAGAAAGTCACCTTTGACCTTAGACACCAGGTGATTTCTGAAGAGTCCTCGTGCGGTCCTGAAGTGGTTCATCAGGTAAGTGCAATAAGTATAGCTCTGATCCAAGGGCACTTACCTCTGGTTGACAATATTGGAGATCCTCCACATATGACTACTATTCTTCTGAGGGCAACTCTGATAATGGATGGTCTTCTTCATCCGCCCCTCTTCACCACCCTCCACATCTCCATATTATCTTCCACCCCGTTCCTACAAGAAGGTTCGTCGCAAACCTCCTTGACCTTATACATCCATAAATCTACCCGATTCCCCACTTGTAATTATCTGATCATACTTAGGCTGACATGAGCCTAAGTATAGGGGGATCGGTACCATTGTTTATACATCACTTCTCTTCTTTTTCTTTTTCGCTCACCTATACTTAGTACGAGCTATGACTGCATTTCACTTTGTGCCATGAGGACATAGCACAAGCTAGTATAGGGGAGTGTGATTGTATATATTGTACTTTATCCGTAGTGCATACTTTAATGATTTTCATCTAACATCGAGGATGGATACAAATAGTGTATATTGTGTATATTATACTAAATGCTTTCTGTAAATAATACCCGATTTTCAAAAAAAACAAAAAAACAAAAATAAAAAACCCTTTTGCATAAAAAAGTTTCCACTCATGGTCTTACATTTCATCAAGCATCTCATGCATTCCTTGGTTGGTATATTCTTGACACATTCACTATCACTCAAGGCTTGAGGATTTAAAGACACTTGATTTCTGAGATCTTGAGAGACTGAGTTAACTAGCCTTAATCATTAGGATTTTTGAACTTAATAATCCATACTTCCCTAGTTTGAAAGATTTGAGCACTATATTGTACTCTTCATCTCTACCTTCTAAAGAATATGATCAGCACAACACATTCACAACTGCATGATTGATGAGATGAATTGAGTTATCACTTGGGGAACTGGGAGTGGAGATTTGAGTCTAGACTGATATAATGATGCTCGAGGATGGGATAAAGTTAATGAAGTCTTCAAGAAACCTGAGTGTCAGCAAACCCTAGCCAGTATGTGAACAAGTTCGCATGCTATCTCTTTGATATTTACCTATGTTCCAGGGTGTAATGAAACTAAATAATTGTTGATCAATGTACGCCAACTTTCGGTAAAAGCAGTGGAGCTAGCCAAAAAGAAAAGAAAAAGAAAAAAAATTCAAAGAAAAGCTCTATCCTCCAAAAGTCAATTTACAAAGAGCTTCCACCAAAGGCGAGCGCTCTCAAACATTTTCAAAGTATCCCCTTGGACCAAATGCTTTTAGGACCACGGAGTTGGGCTAGCACCATAAAAGGGTTCTGCATCGTATAGTGATACAAGTCTGGGCATCGATGGTATCTTAGATACTCAAAAGAGACACACCCCGGTGTACTCTCAGAAAAACAAGTGCAAACGACTCCGAATTCTCTTGATGGATGCATTGATCAACATAATAAAAATAAAAGTGTTGAGTAACAAGGCACTTGAGAGGTCCCTTGTTCCAATGTGAGGAGAGAAAATATATACGAACGTATACCCTCCATCATCTGACCATCCATATACACTTTCAAGTCTGACGAACTAATGAGATGATTGATTGAATGCAAGAATAGACTTGTTCCCTAGTGTTTAGGATTAGTTCTAGAGGAGAGTCTCTTGGACGGGAACTTTGGGTGATGTCTCGACTCGACTCCCAAAAAATACAGTACACTAAAAGTCACATCCTTATATTATGCGTACAAACAGAGAGTTTGATAAATAGAGAAGTTGGATTCCTTTTTATTAAAACATGGTTGAGATCTGAATTTTAGGATCACTCAAATTAGAATCTTTGATGAATTAAGCCTTGAAAAATTCACTTGCACAACCAGGGATTTATCCAACTAAGTCATTCATTCATTGATGCTCGGGGACGAGCATGTTTTAAGTATAGGGGTATGATGAATCTCATATTCATCATGCTGAAATTGATCAAGTAGGCATTGTTCCCTAAAATCTACATGCATTTAATAATGAATAGAGTATCATTAGCATTCATACATGTGTAAATAATATTCACATTTCATCATGCATGATTGCATAATGTGTAAATTGGCCTAAAAAGCTGCTAACTTCCCATATTTTTTAATTAATTCTCCAATTGACCTGAAACTACCTTCATTGTATAGATATTACTAACAAGAATAAATAAAAAATAAAAATATTACTAAATCAAATACATGTCAAATAATCCCAAAGTCTAATTTCACATCTGACGGACTAAAACACGCATATCTTCCTCATACAGTGTCCGATTTTGGTCTACTCACTTTTAAAGTACTTCATTTTCAAATACCTTCAAAATAAGAACTCATATGTGAAAGTTGGGTTTTGGGCCTCTTTTGCGCACACTAGCTTTTTGCGTTTTTAACCTGAGTTTTTATGTACATCTTAAATCCTTTTAATTTTATTTCTTCATTTGTGTTCTTTGATGAAAGTTTTATTAAGCGGCTTAAAAATTCAAATCTATATCAAGACTGAAATCAAAGAAACTGACTGTGTCCAAGTGTCCGTTGTACGTTTGTACAAAATTCTTGTATTTCATACTTCTATTTTATTTCTCTATTTTTCTTATTTATTAAAAATCCAAAAATAGTTTAGTGGGTAACTAATTTTCTTCTATTTTATCGTATTTTTTTCTAGATTTCTATCCTCTTTTAAAACCTCCAAAAAATTACAAAACTCCACAAAAATCGATTTTCTATACACTTGAAGACCACCAAAAATACCACTTCGCACAGATGACCTCTTCTTCTCCCGAGTTCTTCATGAAAGTTGTAGATCTCGTCGAGACAAACAAATTTTATGAAGGAAATTTTTTCAATCAGAGGATTTCTTTTATTTCTTTTCCAATTTTCTTCATCTTTTGATTTTGAATTTTTTGGGGGTGACACGTGGAAGCCCCTGGGTGTGCCACGTGGCACCCCCATTTCACTCTCTCCACTGCCCAGGTCACGTGCAGAGCACATGATCCGACCCCCTCTTGACTTCTCTCAAGAGCACGCGACCTCCATCCCCTTCCCATTACTGCCTACGCCTTCTCGTAACCGTTGCTGCTGCCTACGCCTTCTCATAACCGTCGCCGCCGCCTTCCTCATAACGGCAGTCACTGCCTCCACTCCCTCTCCAGCCGTTACGAGGCCGGCCCTCGCTCGGATAACTGTCGTCCCCCCATAAAGTCCTATTGACCTCCAGCAACTCGATCCGCCATTACTATGGCTTCTCCATGAGAAGGGCCAAGCTTTGCAATTAACAGAGGTAACAACTCCATTCAGCAGCGTTGAGCATATCTCCACATCGATGCAATCCAAGGAGTCACTCCTCCTTGCATGCAACAGAGCTCTCGACTGCTTGAGCCTCCCGTGTACCGCCCACGGTGGAGGCAACGACCAAAAGAGAGCTTCTGCTCCTTCTTCCCTCCAGGCGACTCTCCTCCGCTGCACCTCTGCATCATCACCTTCAGCGCCTCCAGCCTTCACGGCCGCTGCTGCACTAGTGCTCCCCCGACCACCCTCGACTCCATCGCCCCCACGTCGACAACTACTCCAGCCAACTTGCAGAGCCGCCTACACTCCTCCACCTGCGAGCCACCTGCGTACGACCCCGCCGCCGCACTCCTCGTCCATGCCCTCGCCAGATCGCCTTCATTGTTCAAGCTCGGCCACTAGACATCATCGAGTAGCTCCGCCTTCGCCTATCGCACGCCGCCACTGCCTTCGTCTCCGCCTCGATGACATCCGCCTGCTTCACCGACATCCAGCCGTTAGATCAGGGGATCCAACAACATGTGATCCTCCACGACATCCCCCACCCGAGCCTTGGCCCCAGTATCGAGGCTCAGGTTGATCGAACCTCAGGCCCAACCTCGGAACACAGAGTCTCCGCTTTGGGTCATCGAAGAGCCGTCCGCAGCACCCCACCGTACCACTTGGAGATTTGATTAACGAGCCTAAGACTCGGTGGCCCTAGCCTCCGCCTCAGCGCCGAGCCTCCTACACCACGTGCGAGATACGTGCTTGGGGGGGCAAATTGCAGACCAACCCCCTCGTTCTTGATATTCACACGCACGTCCCCGCCTGCCTCATCACGTGCGACGCATGTGCCTTGCTAGAAATTTGCAAGTAGCCCCCCACTGTTTTTGAAAATTACAAAAGAGACCCCGCCTCCAGATTCACGCGCATAGCACGTGCTCCCTGGGCAATCAGCAGAAAGGCTCAGGTAGGTTTTTCTTATTGCAGATAAGTCCTCCAGGGACCTAATTGAGTAGGAAACTTAACTTTTTATTGCATTTTAGTCCCTAGTTCTTTATTTTAGCATATCTTTCTCATATGAACTCCGTTTCTAGCGCATAATATGTCGTTTCTAAGCTTATTCCATGCTCTATTCCTTTGCATAGTTTGCAGACAGATATGCGGCTAATTTTTGTGATTTATTATTTGAGGATCTATGTTGACAAATGTATGCCGATTATTGGTATTTTACGCTACATTTTCATTTAGAAATTAATGATTTATTTTGCAAGGAATTAAATTGAATTAATCTTCTTCTAAGTATTAGGGATCATTATTTGGGGATTCGGTATATGAAGGGGCTCATTTGAGGATATTTTTATCGATTCCCCTCGTAATTATTGATAATACAAATTGAGGAATTAATTCTTGCAAGGGTGTGATCATGAAGGATTTAACTTGATCTCTCATTGTTTTACATGATCAAATTCTATTTAATTGAAGATTAGATTCGAGAGATGATGGAGAATAAAAATTTATTGATAAAATCATTTTTCTTATCTCCGTAATTTGTAGGATATTCATAGAAATATTCTCACTTGCTTGCATCTGGAATTAATTTAATGCATATTTATGGAGTTGATGTCTTTTGATATGTGATTTAATTTCGAGGATATTGATTATTATTTGGAGTAAAAATCGTAATATCAGATTATGTGCTAAAATATTCTCTCTGATATTTTTCGCATCGCATAATCATATTTTCCATTTTATTATTGACACAGAAATTAACTTAGCAATTTAATTAATTATTTAACTTAATTTAAAGCCATGCAACTAAAAATCACCGTTCCCTTTGTTCGACCTTGGTAGACTTGCCAAGAAAAATTCTCCACAACATTCAAAGATTGTGATTTTTGACGAGTCGTTTTTGCCTCCTATACTACAATTTTAGATAATTAAAGAGGTGATTTTCAAGATCATTAAATGACGATTTATTAATTTGTTTATACATCACTTCTCTTCCTTTTCTTTTCTGTTCACCTATACTTAGTACGATCTATGTCTGCATTTCACTTTGTACCATGAGGACATAGCACAAGCTAAGTATAGGGAGTGTGTTTGTATATTTTATACATACTTTATCCATAGCTCATACTTTAATTGTTTTCATCTAACATCGGAGATGGGTACAAGTAGTGTATATTATGTATATTATACTCAATTCTTTCTGTAAATAATACATGGTTTTTTTAAAAATCACTCATGGTCTTGCATTTCATTAAGCATCTCATGCATCCATGCATTCCTTGGTTGATATATTCCTGACACATTCACTATCACTCAAGGCTTGAAGATTTTGAGGACATTTGATTTTTGAGATCTTGAGAGTCTGAGTTAGCTAGCCTTTGTCATTAAGGTTTTTGAACCACAATAAATCCACACTTCCCAGTTTGAAAGATTTGAGCGTTATATGATCATCACATCACTTTCACAACTGCATGATTGATGAGATGAATTGAGTCATCACTTGAGGAACCAGGACTGGTGATTTGAGTCTAGACCCGATCTAATGATGCTCAAGGATGGGATAAAGTTAATGAAGGCTTCAAGAAACCTGAGTGTCAGCAACCCCTAGCTAGTATGTGAACAAGTTCGCATGCTATTGTTTGATATCTACCTATGTGCCGGGGTGTGATGAAACCAAATAATTGTTGATCAGTGTGCGCTAACTTTTGATAAAATAGTGGAGCTAGCCAAAAAGAAAAGAAAAGAAAGAAATATTCAAAGAAAAGCTCTATCCTTCCAAGTCAAATTACAATGAGCTTCCACCAATGGCGAGCGCTCCCAACCATTTTCAAAGTATCCACTTGGACCAAACGCTTGTAGGACCAAGGAGCCGAGCTAGCACCATAAAAAGGCTCAGCATCGTACAGTGATATAAGTCTGGGTGTCGAAGGTATCTTAGATAGTCAAAAGAGACACACCCCAATGTACTCCCAGAAAAACAAGTGCAGACGACTCCGAATTCTCTTGACGAACACATCGATCAACAATAAAAATATATGTGTGTTAAGTAATAATGCACTCGAGAGGCCCCTTGTTCCAATGCGAGGGAGAGAAAAATAGACACAATCTTGTGCCCTCCTGACGAGTCGCTAAATACGTTAAATAATTGGGGCACGTTGTAGTACATGTACTTAGGGATTCAGTCAGAACCGAGAGAATGATCTCCGTGAAGAGTGTCTCGGCTTAATTTATATCCCGGGCAAGTCCGGGGTCGAACACAGGGAGGCAAAACATAATTTGGGGTTAATTTGAAAAATAAGTTTTAGATTTCCAACATGATTTTTTTGTATTTTTTTAATGCAAAAACAAAGGTGAAAGGCAAATGCGGGTGAATCAAGACACTAAGTAATCACATAATTGGCCAAATTAATTTTAACGTCAAATTAGTTCAATTCAACCAAATTATATTTTTCCTAGGATCTTAATTCAGTGAGGAACACAAAACATATTTTTTTTGTATTTTTCGGGGTTAAAATGCAATAAGTAAAAAACACACTTTTTATGGGTGTTTTTGCAATTTTCCAGACAAACAGTAAGCAAAAATTATGAAAATTTTTCTGGAACTAAAACATGACACAAGGAAGTTACAATAATATTTTTGGATTTTTTGACAAAATATGAATTTTTTATGGATTTATTAGTGAAAATAGGGTGACAGTGAGTAAATAATTTCTAATAAATCCACAATATCAAATTAATCAGATTGCGAATTATCCTAAAAATATATTTTCATATAGAATCCAGGATATTTGAAATTTCGCAAAAATGATGTATATGGATTTAATTAAAAATCAAATACTAAATTCACTCTACAATTTATTTCAGGCACAAGATAACTCCACTTTGAATGAAATTTGGACAATATCTCAATCACGTCTTACGACATCATATCTAATTTTTATGTAATTTTTAAAACAACCGTGTGTGAGATATAAATTTAACAGCATAGAATGGGTAAAATATGCAGAATTTCAGTTAGACAATTTTAATTAATTACCCATATAGCATAAAAATCCAAATAAATATTCAGAACGTACACAATTAATTGCTCAACACAATGCCATTTTTCATTGAATAAAAAGATGCAATACAGGTGTCCAAATTAACACACAAATATAGGTGTATCGGTGCAAATTCAGAAAACTATATTCACATCAGAAACATGTACAGTGACCTTTTTGTAATTATAGAAACTATGCAGAACAACTAAGCAAATTTTACAATAAAAAAATAACCTTTCTTCTTCCTTGCGTGGACTGCTAGGGATGAACCCAACGGGGGGCGGACAGTGGCGGGCGGCGAGGCCGCGCCTCACGGCGGAGGGGTGGTAGCGCGGAGAAACAGTGGCGCGGAGAGGAGGTGGTACGGCTCAGGGGGACGCGGCGGTGCGAGAAGGTCGGCGGAGGGCGAAGGGGGCCTTGCGGTGGTCGGCAGTGGAAGGGAGCGCGGGGGAGGCGGTGGAAGCCCCTGCGGTCGGCGACGAGTCACGGTTGCCGAAGGGGGCTGCGCGAACGGCCGGTGGCGGCGGAAAGGGCCGGCGGCGACTGCGCCGCTTGGTGGCGGCGATGGAGGAAGGGGCAGCGGTGCCGCTAAGCTTGGGGAAGGGGGGCGACGACACTGCTGCCTCTTTTTTTTTTATTTTTTTACTGCTGCAATAAAAGACTTTTCTTTGTTTTTATTTTTTTATTTTTTTAATTTTCTTTAACCAGGGACTGAAATGAATGTGGAGCAAAAAAATATGATGATAGTGGTGTATGATAAAGATAAACAAATGGAGGATGAGTGGTGAATGTGATGTGTAAAAAAAATGCAAAACTAACAAGACGATAAAATATGACGAAAAATTACCTACGATGGAGACGATCGCCTATGGTGTGCTCATGAGAGTACGATCTTCGCTCGATTCGTCGACGCGCGATGAGCTCGAGCAGCGCGCGGTTGCGGCTGCGATGTTTGCCGAAAAGCCAACGGATCTCACAGGAGAGAGGGTTGTCGTCGCTCGACCGCAGTTGCGTCGCTGTCACCGATTCAACTCTAGGAACTAGGCTCTCCTCACATAAAGATGGATCAAAGGCAAATTGAGGAGGATGGGATGTATATATAGATGATGAAATGAGAGATTATTAAAATGGTGGGAGGTTATTTTATTAATGGAGTTGAATGGGAAGTTGGAAAAAAATAGTGGAATAATGAAGTTGAATTGATGGTTATTGTAGAGAATAGAAATTAAATAATAAATAAATAAATAAAGTATGCTACTTTAAATATAATAAAATAAAAAGAGAAGAGAAATAATAGAGAATTTACAAAAGAATACATACAACATGCATATTTTTTTTGCTTTTCTAATATGTAATTTTTTTATCTTTTTAATAAGAGATATTTACAACGGAAAAAATACAGTAAAATAATATAATTAAAATACAACACAACAATGATTTTTTTGGATTTTTAAGTAAATGAGAAAGGTAAAATATAAATGAAGAAAAAAATGAATATATACATAATATACAATGTACATCTAGGTCCCAAAATCTAACTTTTGCAAATGAGCTCCGATTTCAGTAAAAGTAAGTTTGGTGAATTTGGAATTCATACGGAGCGGGAATTTGGCTTGGAAGTTGGTCTTTACGGCTTTTTCTCTTTGGGATCTAGGAGCATTTATTTAAGGTGAAATTTGTTTTGTATTTTTGTATTTTTATATACATTTTTATGAACAAGTTGGAGAAAGAATTAGCGAAAAAGGAGTTGAAATGAAATTATTAAAAATAAATGAAATTTTGAGCTATTTACATGTATAAAACTCCTTTATTTTTTGGCGGCTTTTTATGGGTAATTTATTTTGTATAATCTAATATACAATAATTAATGTATTTTATTTACAAGAATTATTTTGTTAATTTATGAATTTTATATACATTTATTTGGGATTTTACTCAGGGATTTTGCTAAGATCAAGATATTGAGATGATGAATCGCGGATTCATCACCTCCATCATCTGGTCATCCATCCACACTTTCAAGTCTGACAAACTAATGATACGGTTGACTGAAGCAAGAATAGACTTGTTCCCTAGTGTTGAGGATTAGGTCTAGAGGAGAGTCTCTTGGACTGGAACTTTGGGTGATGTCTCGACTTAACTCTCATGAATGTAGTACACTAAAAGTAATATCCTTATATTATAAGTACGAACAGAGAATCTGATAAATAGAGAAGTTGGATTCCTTTTGATTAAGGCATGGTTGAGCCCAACAGATTAGGATCACTCAAATTAAGGGTCTTCGATGAATTGAGCCTTGAAAATCACATGCACGATTAGTGATTTATCCAACTAAGTCATTCATTCATTGATGCTCGAGGACGAGCATGGTTTAAGTATAGGGGTATGATGAATCTCGTATTCGTCATGCTAAAATTGATCAATTAGTCTCTGTTCCTCATAACTAATTTTCATTTAATCATTAATATAACATCATTAACATTCATACATGTGTTAATAATATTCGCATTTCATCATGCATAATTGCATCAAAAATCCAAGTGTAAATTATCCTAAGAAGTTGCTAACTTTCCATATTTTTAATTTATTCATCCTAACTCCGATTGACCTCAAACCACCTCCATTGTGTAAATATTACTAACAAGATTAAATAAAAAAATACAAAAAAATTACTACTCAAATAAATGTCAAATAATATTAAAGTCTAATTTCACATCTGACGGATTAAAATGCACATATCTCCCTCATACAGTGTTCTATTTTGGTCTACTAACTTTTAAAATACTTCATTTTAAATACCTTCAAAACAAGACCAATTTTGTAAGATTCGGAGCTCATATGTGAAAGTTGGGTTTTGGGCCTCTTTTGCACAGTTTAGCTTTTTGCTATTTTTGACGTGAGTTTCTTTGTACATAATTAACCCTTTTAATTTTATTTATTTTTCATTTATGTTCTTTAATGAAAGTTTTATCATACAACATAAAAATCCAAATCTAGATCACGATTGAAATCAAAGAAACTGACCGAGTCTGAGGGTCCTCTGTGAGTCTATACAAAATTTGCTTAATTCATACTTCTATTTTATTTCTCTAGTTTTTTATTTATTAAAAATCTAAAAAATATATTAATGTGTAATTAAGTACATTGTATTTTATCATATTTTTTCTAGATTTTTAGACTCCTTTAAAATCATCAAAAAAATTACAAAACCTCAAAAAGTCGGTTCTCTCTACATATGGAGATCACCAAAAATGCCACTTTGTACAAATGACGTTTTTTGCTCCCGGATCCTTCATGAAAGTTGTAGATATCATCGAGACAAACAACTTTTGTGAAAGAAATTTTTCGATCTGAGGTCCCCTTCTATTTCTTTTCCAATTTTTCCTTTTTAATTTTGAAAATTTTTGGGGGTGACATGTGGCAGCCCCTGGGCGTGCCTTGTGCCACTCTACCTCACCCACTCTCTCCAGGTCACGTGCATAGCACGTGACCCAACCCCTCTACCACATGTCACGCGGGAGTCGCGTGACCCGCCTCTTCTCCTTCCTCTCTGCGCCATCCCTCCCTCATGTAACTACCGCCGACGCATCTCCTCCCTCCAACCGTTAGACGCTCGCCTCCCCCCTCGCGTAACCCCCGATGGAATTCACTCTGCCGCAGTCGTTATCCGCCGCCAAATCCCCCCGACCTTACACCCTCCCTCCTATAAAGCACCGTCACTTGGCAAGCTTAAACGCATCTGCCATACAACAACGTTAGAGAGACATCCATCTTCGAGGTGTCGACAGCACTCGAGACTCGGCGAAACCTCCTCCACGCTAGGCGTGATCCGGTCCCTTCCCCCGACCATTGCGGCACCTCCTCGCGTCTGCTCGCTCCGACGCCAGTCGTTGAGCTGCGTCTCTTTCCGAGGTGAACCCCTCCTCCGATTTGACACCATCACCCACCTCATCCCTCGCCACCTTCCCTGCTACCTCCCAGGTCTCCATCCTCTCCGGCCTTGCAATGGCCGGAACATAGCTCTATTCCCTCACCGTCGCTAGGAGCTCCGCCCTATTTCTCTTGGTTTCGTCTAACCCATTTGCAGGTGCTCTCCGCCCTTCACCTTTGGCCACAGATGACCACGCTCCACCGACTCCAGATGCGCTCCGCTCCGCCCGCCCCTCCGCGCTCGGCCGCCTCTGCCACCTCCGAGCACACAACCGGCCGTGCGTCACAACCCCCGCTCCTCCGCATGCTCCACCGACTCCAGACACGCTCCACTCCGCCATGCTCGCTTCGCCCCTCGCATCGTGTATCAGCCGAGGGTTCGAGCATCGCCTCTGCCGGATGCCCTTCCACCCTCGACCGGTCACGGGCGGCTCTGTCGCCACCGACTCTTCCGGCGGCCGCCCCCTTTCAGAGACCGTTAGATCGGGAAATCGCCCTTGATCCAACGATTCTCCGACCTCCACATGCCCTCCCCGAGCCTCGGTCCCAGCATCGAGGCTCGGGTCAACCAAAGCACCAGCTCGCTGCCATGTAGGCTTGGTGTCCCGAACCTCTGCCTCGGTCTCCCGGACCTCCTTGCCATCACCACACATAGGCTCGGACGCCCGAGACTTTGACTTGGTCCACGCTTCTGCCTCAGAGCTCCGAGCCTCTAGTTTGGACATATCGAGACTCGCCTGAGTCTGCGCCTCCCTCCGAGTCTCTACGGCAGGTGCAACACACGTGCGCTGGGGCAATTTGCAGATCAACCCCTCAGTTTTCACTATTAACACGCACACCCCCGCCAGCCAGGAGGCACGTGCGACGGACGCGCCTCTTTGGAGAATTTACAGAATAGCCCTTGACTTTTGAAGAAATTGCAGATATACCCCCGCTAGGGTTAAATTATAGAATCATCCCTCTGACCTTGCGAGTTTTGAAAATAAGCCCCTAGGGACCTTTTTGAGAAGAAAACTCACATTTTTATTATGTTTTAGTCCCTGAATCTTAATTTTAGCATAACTTTTTCATCTAAACTCTGTTTCTAGCACATAATATGTCGTTTTGAAGCTCTTTTCATGCTCTTTCATATTATATAAGTTGTTGATAGATCTGAAGACATTCATAATTGATTACTATTCAAGGATTAATTTGATCTTTGTGCATGCTGAAAATTGACTTAGCTACGCTTTTTATTGAGAAAATCGTTGATCTTTATGCAGGGACTCAAATGAAAATATTTTACAAGATTAATATTCTTTCAGAGATTGAAAATCATTATTTGAATAATTTAATCTGTGCAGGGACTCATTCAAGGAAAAAGAGTTATTGATCATTCTTTGAGGATTGAATCATAAGGATTATTAATGATTTATTTCATAGGAGTGAATTGATTGATTTTATAGCCTGCAGTCGGGATTTTATTTTGCTAAGTATTTCCATTGATTATGTTCTTGTGATCTGTGCATTCATATTGAGGATATTGATAATTATTATTGGGATTAAAAATTCTAGTCACTGACACTGAGCTTCACTTCTGTTTACTTTATTTGCATCGCATCCTCATCATTCCATCGCATTTCTTTTCGTTTATTTTCCATTTTATTTTCGACACAGAAATTAACTTAGCAATTTAATTAATTATTTCTTAATTTAAAACCACGCAACTAGAAGTCACCGTTCCTTGTATTCGACCTTGGTAGACTTGCCATGAAAAATTCTCCACAACATTCAAGGTTTCTGGTTTTTGTTGAATCAAATTTCATCTCCTATACTACAATTTTTTACTATTAAAGAGACGATTTTCCTAAATCAAGTAAGGTCGACTACATAAAATCTTTGTCTGCATTCATATCTATCTTGGGTCATTCTCGAACTTGGATCCAAATAACTAAGATCCCTTCAGATAGTGACATTCCAACACTCTTAGGCCTTCCTCACCCTTAGCCGGCTCAACATCCAAAATCTCGCATCTTCTAACTAATGCATCAACTCTCTACACCAACTTTCATTCAGATCACATCATTCTGAATCCAATCTTTTCATATATAATACACAAGCAGAAAACGATCAAAGAAGAAAACATGCACAATCACATAAGACAAGGAATTTTACAGTTGTTCATCTCTCTTCTTTTCTTTCATGTAACATAATATGTGGGAGTACAATGAGCGGCTACCTCAAGGGCACTCTTATACTGCATCTCCATTATTAGGGTTACGGTGAGGGCTATGTGAAATTACCGACATATCACCGGTAAATAATAAAATCCGCCTCTCTTGCTACATAGTAATTAAGGTCATAACAAAAAAATAAAGTCTATCATGTGAACTGCACTTTTCAATCCTAACTCATGTCTATCGAGGCGAACAACCTTCAGGGGATACCTCTTAACATCTATTCATCGATCATCTCATACGCTTAGACAAAGATTACACCGATAAGATCCATAGTAGAAAAAGAATTTAACAAGTGTCCGTTAACTGGCCTTCAAAACAGTCGAAAACACATTATCCTCAACAGGAAACACATCCTCCACAAATTTATTTTTTAAGAACATGTAATAAACATTTGCTGTCATAAACAATTTACAGAAGTTCCAATTTTCTTCACCAAAAATTAGCAAAATGTTCATGATACATGTACACGCATTCACATGAATAAACACCGAACTTTTGATCGGTCGATCTCTGGTATCGCATTCAGTGGCCTCTCAAAGCTTCTAACCTCTTCTCAAGATCGTCCATGTCCTCGCTGTAACAGGAGAAAGAAACCAGGGGAAAAAATCAATTTGGGTACGGACTGATCGCGATAACTCGCTGTCTCAAAGTTGAAAAAAAAATCTTGGTCATATCATGATCAATCCATGTATATAATATCTGTATTCTGTAATTAATTTGATGACAGATCGAAAGCTCAAAAGTTATATATTGTACCTCTCGACGTCCTCTTTCCCCTTCCCCGCGATTTTCCCTCTAGGCACAGATGACAACTGCCACAGAAATTTCCATGTTCTTGCCCAAATAAATAATAAAATACGGGAAAAAATCCAACTAGCAAGAACTTGCAGTTAGAACAGATATCGAAGTATGTACAGTTTGAATTCCAAACCTACCTGGGCAGAGATATCGACTCCAATTTCATCCAGCACCTGAAGGATCAAGCAGATGATAAAACAAATCACAGGGATTGAAAATGGGAAAGGTGCAAAATTTTCCAAGCAATTTCTTTATCGAGAAAAAAACACAGCTAAACTGACCTGACTGGTGAGCTCATCAGTTTCCTCTTCTGCCTCATCATCGTCCAAGATGTCGTCGAGTGAATCCGACATCATTTCAGACTGTAAAAAAAATTTCATGAACAATCACCAGAGGATAGAGATGCATTGCTACAACAAAAAAAGTCTTACCGTCATGTCCATTTTCGCCGTCTGTTTCTGGAAGTCCTGCATTATCTTCATCTGCTTCTCAGGAGCCATTTGCTGCAAATACGAATTTTGCAATTATTAGAGTATTTGTTATATGCGTCACATGTATGGGAGATGGGTAAATGGATCTCTCCAGGATCCATTTACCCCATCCAGTTGTTTAGTCCCACATCTACCAGTTTGGAGATGTGGAGACTCAGTGGGGGCTATATATAGACCCCCACACCCCTGTAGTCAGATGAGAAAGTGCAATAGACACACCAGCCCTCTGAGGCGTTCTCCCGTGGTTTCATCCCGTTCCTTAAGGAGTAGGGTTCCACGTAAAAATCTTTGAGTTCCAAGTTTTATCTTTCTGTTCTATGCCCTGTTTATCATTCCGCTTCCGCATTCCTATTTTCTAACAGCAATGATTTATACAAAGTATTGCGGTGATAGAAAAAAAGAATCGTGCCTTTGGAACCAACCTTATTTATCGCCCCCATCGCCCTCGCTGCGCCTTCCATGCCTGCACCGACCGAAGTATTCGCGTGCATAGCCTGACACAATAACACTAATTCATAGCCAACAAAGACGGGATCATTTCTTATCGATTCTAGAAGAGGACTTACCTGCGTATGTATCGCTGTGCCTCGCATCTGAGCTCGGCTCCCCTGCAATTTCACAATTTGCTGCCTCAACCTCACCAGCTGACGAGCAAGAATCTTTGTCGCAGCCTTCAGTAGTAGCAAAACATGTGTTTTATGACGATATCATAACAAGAATTACGAAAAGTTCATAACAAGAACATATTAGAAAGTGTGATCACCTCGTTCCCTGTCTTCGCTGTCCTCTTTATTTCAGCAATGAGCTTCTTCTCCTGTCGAGTTTAGCAGAAATCATAAAAACCGAGCTTGGGTTTTAACTCGCACGACACGGTTTTCCGCGGCATGACCCACAAATTTAACTAGCATATATTCTGAGTTGCTGCATAATTTTAGAGAATCCACGAAGAACAGCGGGAATCGAGGCTTACTTCTTGCTGCAGGCTGTTGATCTCCCTCTCGACGCCTATGCATTTGGAAAAAAAACCGTAATCGAAAAAATCAGGATTAGTTGAGTTCAAAAACACAGTTCTAAGTAAATATTTTGCTGTATGATAGAAAATCTTCAACATCACCTCTTGTCGCGTGAGCTAGATCTCGTTTACTCTTGCGAAGAACCTCTGCATACCGGAGATTTTCAGGTTAAGTACATAAATAAAGCCCCAATCTCAACAGGATGCAATGATAATATCATTGTCGATATTAGAACTGAAATAACTCCAATTTAACAAAAAAAATCAAATTTTCCACTCATTAAACAAAGAAGAAAAAGAGAAGGATGTGATAGGTTTGTTGCTTAAGCAGAAACTTGGCTACTTTTGAATGAACAGGAAAGTGGAATGATAGGGCACCGAGTACCTTACAAAGAATCGGAAAAATTAATCGGCATAAGATCAAAAAGAAACGATTTTCCCCCTAAATTCCGGTTCAAATGCATCGAAAACATACGGAATCGATCTGAGATTTCAAAAAGAAACAAACTGTGAGGAGGGTTCTGAAGATCGAAGAACCTCTGGAAGTGGGCTTCTTCCTGGAGAATGGGTTCATCCTTGCTGCACGCAGCTCTGATTTTCTTTTTTGAGGGAAATTTCTGCAGCAAATTTCGAGAAGAGGATTGGAGATATCGACCGACAGATCAGAACCCAATTCTTCCAATCTGTCAATCGATTGAGAGCGCGTTGAACAGGAGGGTCTGATGGTTCATAGGAAAGGGGGTTCGTGAGTGGACTTTTCCACATTTTTTCCATTTTATAATTAGTTATGCAAAAAAAAATTAGATGAATAAATTTGCAAGATGTTGACAGTTGAGGAGACCAATTTCGCGGGAAATTTACCTCATTATTTGTGTAGATTTCATCAACTGCCATTTCTCCCATTATGTCCCTTCCCTTGAACCTAGGACATTGTCTTTTTATGTTTTTCTTATTTTTTTTCATGTTGAAGATATTTAAAAACATGATTTTGAATTGAACTTTGGAGTAATGTATTAGATTTTTTTTGGGATTTTTACCCCACAGATCATATAAGTTTTGTAAATTACCTTCTCGACCTTTGAAACAACATAATTCATCCATTGACCATGTAAATTTGCTAACTCTTACCCTATGAACCCTGCGGTTAATCTGTTTGAAGCTCGTGTGGGTTCTTGAGATAATTTACAGAGTCGATGGAGTAATTACGTTGTGCAAAAGGTTGTAGAGGAATTTTAACAAGTTTCTAAGATTCACGGGGATAAAAATCCCATTTTTTACATAGATATTCCTAAAACTTTAAAAGAGTAATGTACTGGAGTTTTTTCATAGATATGGTAAAACTTTAAAAATTGATGAAATACCCCTTCAAAAAATGACATCTTACAACAATAAAAAGGTAATTTCCCACATCAAGTAGAGTCGGCTACATAGATTCTTTGCCATCATTCAGATCTATCTTGGGCTATTCTTGGACTGACATCCGAAAAACTAAGATCCTTTTGTATAGTCTCATTCCAACACTTCTTGGGCCTTCCTCGCCTTCTCTTAACCGGCTCAACATCTCACAACTCGCATCTCCTCACTAATGCATCAACTGGCATCCACCTTAAAAGATTTTCTCACATCTTACCATCGATCAGAGCTACACCAACTTTCCTTCTGATTTCAAATAACGACATCTTGATAAAGAAAATTAGTTAGTCTCATTTTTTAAACAAAATATATTTCCCTGCAATTACTATTTTCAAGTGAATATTTCAATAAACTTTTTTTAACAAGAAGACAAAGATATTTCATATTCTAAAAACGGTGCATGAGATATGATGCCTTACCCGGCACAATTGTGACTATATTTTACAAATTCAATAATATTTATTCAAAATAACTGACTAAACTTAATGATTCAATTTCTAATAATCACCAAGTAAAAGATCATAAGTGTGAAGAATTGACAAGTCACAAGCTGGTTCTATTCTCTGAGTGTCATATTTATATAAATCCTATTTACACATATCCTTATATTTTAAACAAAAGTTTGTCTTTATAAAAGTACAAAAAATATAAATAAATTAAAATAGTAAACTAAAAATATGTACAACAAGTAAATTTAAAATTCTAACTTAGAACCACGCATGCACGCACGCGCGCGCACACACAGAGTACCTCTCCCATACAATTCAATAAATTTCTACTCGGTGTTAACTATGAAGATCATATCATCCATTGAAGATGAGGTCATACGAAAATTTCCAACCAAGCGTACAACCACATAAGAAAATAAATATACACATTAAATCTAGTATTGGTTAAAATAGTTCATCACATACAATTTTTGACGCCCAAACATGCACCTGCAACTAAATTTAAGAGTGGAGTGCAAAAAGGAAATATATTCTCTAAGGACTAATGATGGAAACGAATGCGAATATATTCGTATCCGATCTGCTATGTGGATATGGATATCACTTTGATATTCGCTAATATTCGCATTCGTATTCGTATATTCGTTTTCGAATATAAGTATAGTAATAGATTTATTTATAAATGTGCATAACAACATTTTATGATTGCATCCACCATTATTGATATAATTGTTATGAAATTACAATATCCGGTATATCTATTTTATGTTTAAACCATCCTAAACATGCATATTTTAGTTAATCTATAAAATATTTCTCTTATTGTTCGTATCCGATTCGTATTCGTTTTCCATTCGTATTTGTTTTTAAAGATATGCTAACGCATTGTTCACATTCGTCAATATTCGTATCTGCATTCGTATTCGTATTTTAAAATGGATAAGGATATGATTATACCTATATTCGTATTTGTATCCGACCGTTTTCATCCCTACTAAGGACTATAAGAGAGGGTCCAACCTTATAACTCATGTTCCCACTCAGGATGTCTAGTATACAGTGAGTAAAGGATCACCAATAGGTCACAAGTAGAGAATGAGCTAACTAGCCTAGTATATAGGATGAACAATATAATCTAAGTTAAATCATACAATGGCTTAACAAGTAAACACAAACGGTTAAGGAAAAGCAACCTATAACCAAACTTTTACTCAACCTCAGGCATGCAACGGAAATGCACTAGACACATCCTAGCATCTTTGCACCCTAATCTTAGGTTATATATTGTTTTTATTACATCATCGCATCAGGAGAGTGAACAATTGCATTCTTCTTAGCCTTAACACGAGCAACATTAATCTTATTCATTTTATAATAATCATTACGGTGTACAATTCACTAAGTAAACATACTTATCTTACTCGTATCTAAAGAAAACGATGGAAGTCTCACCATACACTAATGCAATAGAATATAAGCTAATTTATCTAATAGAAACAAGGTCACCTAATAATAGGTTACACTACAACCAACTAGATCATGACTTTCTAAACTACTTCATGCTAGGTCACATAGAGAAAGTATCAACATGTATTTCTAGTCATGCATTTATTTATTTACAAAGTTAGTTTCAAAACCAACTGGTAGTTAAAATAATTTCAAATTTAAACTAATGTAGTATATTAAATTATTTTAAATATGGATTAAAATAAAAACTCTGTAATTTGCGGTAACTTGAATGTTTCATACTCAAGTGTAAGCATTCTAAATTGGGATTCCTTAACCTTAGTTGAGCCTTCGTAAGTTGTTTCCAGGCACTTCCATATCTCGTAGTCTGTCTTCAAGTGGGAGACTCGATCAAACTCGACTACAGATAGAACACATCATGTAGAATTTATTGTCTTGGATTTGAGCATAATCTGAGCCAATTTAATGATACTGTAGCATGTCTCCTCCTATATGAAATGGAATTACTTCCTCATTATTTCAAGATAACAAGGTTGGATGATTGAAGGAAGATCATCATCTTGATCTCCCAATTGAAGTAGTTTGTATTTGGACAAAAAATGAAACTCCCCTCCAACCGGATCCTAAATGCTGTCAATGTGTATATTGGAGGTTGACTTCCTTTACATGAATGAGGCTCTAATACCAAACATTGGTTCTCAGACATCGACCGATGGGTGCGGCTGGATCGATTAAATAACATGGATCGCTACAATCACAATTTTCCAAAAACAAACACACTGTTATGTAGTACTTTCAATCCAAGATAAGCAATCAAACACAAGTGCACAAGTATTTAACGCGCAAGTCATTCTTGGTAAAAACCATGACCAAAGTCTTCCGACTCGGGCTTTCAACTTGACACACACATGTTTTCCACTAACCCGAGTTTGCATACGCAAGCAAACCAACCGTATTAAAAGCCAAGTTGATTACATGGTCAACTCCATCGTATACAACAAGTTATTTACGTAGACAACTTACAGTTGTATTGCAGTTAAACAATCCTAATAACCTTAATACATGCAAGGAAGAATATGAGCTAAAAATAAAACAATCTTATAGAGCAAGGAGTGGGCCCGTAAAATGAATCACAGAACACCAAAGTTGTAGGCGTGAAGCACATATCAGAAAAATAGCTTGTAGAACTTTCTCTCAGAAAATGGAGTGAAGAACAGAGAGAAGAGAGATTGTTGCTCTTTGTAGTGTTGAACAAATGACATATAAAGTCCTATTTATATGTCTCGAGTCTCCACAGTCGTTGTTGTTGAAAAAAGTAGATGTAAATAAATCGAGAATGAGACCACCTTTCAAAAATCTTTCTGAAATGGAATATGATCATCATGATAATAATCAAATTATCTATCATGTAGATTTAGATGATCGATATAACATCTTGCCTCGGTGGAAGCTCATCTCAACACCCGTTAAAAAAATATTACCCGACAATAGTTACGAACAACCTGCATAATATACCATTCATACAAAAAATGATAATTTAAAAATTTTCGTTGAAAAGAAAAGTCTACAATATAATAACAATAGAAGCTCAAAAACTCTTTATTACATCATCATAATCTGGAAAGAGAGAACCTCCAAAAATAACTACAAACTAAGCCTCAACCTCAACAGTATCCTATAGATGCACCACCAGATTTTCTGACCTAAGTCTCTTACTCAACACTTCTTGTTGGATTTCCACGAGGGGTAATTTGTGAGTCAAATGATCCAGTACATATATAAAACAATAATTTATATAATAAAAGATGGCATGTAGGTAATGTAAAGATGCATTAATTACATTAGTATAATGGATTACCATTCTGATAAAAAGTATATGCTTCTAATTATGTTCCCGACCTCCAGCAGATCTTGAAACAATTTATACAATTAATCCACTTTATTTGTGTTACTTTATTCGTAACTTCCATTTATTTTTTATTCATCCCGAACTCACATGTCAAAGGAAATGGTCTACACAATGGAATGATGCATTGTAATGCTCCATTCAAAGTGCATCCCAAAACCTCTACACAAGCACGATCCTTCAGCTAGTCTGGTTGGTAGTACTCTGACACTCGAGACAATACACAAACTCGAGGAATCGCAACTCCACCAACCGTGTCTACTGAGAAAGGCATGCTCTCCCCAAAAAAGTGGCCACAAAACTTCGGATCTGTATGGTGCGATGCACACATGTATCTACCTACAACTCTCCAAAGTAACTACCACTACGCCACTCTATGATGTCCCTCGAGTGAAGTTGACTCAGTGTCGGTCCAACCAAACCACAAGGATGTGCAATCACCTTGTAGTATTTTTATTATATTATCTCATGCATGGGTATTATGTTTTATTCCAAACTAATATAACTCCAGATACAAAAATACCCTTCATTAATTAATCAGCACAACCATCAATATGCAAGACCATCGGGCCACAAACCATTGGTACAAGCATCAGATACAATACCCCTGGCTTGGATTTCAACTTAAATCCTATTTCTTACAAGAGAGACTCGATTACTCTAACTTGTACATCTCTCACAATCATTTCATGTACAACACCTTGAATGACAAGATACTATTTTCATAATACATTCTCGGTAGGCCTATGTTCATGTACTCTTGTTCATGACATATGAACCATGTACATAATAACTGTATCCTTATGTCCATGCTAACGTCTAAAGAAAGTGAAACGCCAATCATATAGTTAATGCATTTGAGGAGGGGAGGTCTCAAGGAACGATTTATAATTAATTGGATTTCAATCTAAAGAACGCATATATATAGTTATTTACACATTAGTAACGAAGCATGGTTCGTGCAACTGTGATACTATCTACTGTTGTACAGTTTTCAACGTGATCGATCATGCTAAAACTCTTGCCTAGTTCTTATTTATTTTATGCGAAGCTTCGAGGTGTTGCCTACTGTTGTTTTCAATCTCATATACGATAAGAAATGGAGCGAGGGTATATACCTCAATTTCAAACCTTATTTTTTCGTTCAAATGACAAAAGCATAAAATACGGGACCTACAAAAACCAAAATGGATGGATGTAGAACATCAAAGCATCATCATCTGAAAAAAGTTCCTATGTTCATGAATTAGAAGCACTCTAACTCTTGTTGCTAGTACTAGGTCGAAGTTCTTTGCATACCAAGTTCTATGCTACAAAATTGGGTTATAGTGACGTTTTTTTTTCAAAATCTGTTGCTAAATCAACTGCTGTTAAATATATAGCAACGATATTATTCGTTGAGAAATTATTTTTTTATACTTGCAATTAGAGATCAATATCATACCCAATGCCATATCAGTAGCGACGGTCCATATAGCGATGCTTATCCGTTGCTATTTTTAAAATTTTAACTAATCATCACTAAATTTTAAACTACGAATTTACCAGCAGCTGATTTAGAACTTTCACCAGGATACATTTACAGTCTCAACTCTTACAAAAATAACCCATAATCAGAGATGAGAACCAAAGTTTAAAGATTATAAGTACCAACATCATAATCTACATCATAGTTTTAAAGTATTACAATAGTCCCACTTTAATATCACAATAATTCTGAAACACTGAAATCACATATGCAATTTGATGCTGAATAACATATTGTCTGGTTCATCAATTTCATTTAGGGATTTTTACCCCCACGAACCATATAAATTTTGTAAAATATCTTCTTGATCTTTGAAATATTGATATTCCTCCCTCGATCTTGTAAACTTGCTCCGTCTTACCCTCGACCCCTACCGTTAATCTGACCCATCTTGAATCAACTTGCTTGGATTTAAGTTGAGTTAATCAAAGCACACCAAAATCAATGATGGATTTTAGGGTAATCTCTCTCCTTTCCGCTCTCCTCCCTTCTCTTTCCTCCAATGTCAGCTTCTTGTTGCTGCACCTCCGCCCCGAGCAGTCCAAAGAGCCGACACTTTTCTTGCGCCTCATCCGCACGCTGAAAGTCCTCTTGCTCTGACGTCTCCCTCCACGGACTGGAGACTCGATTCTCCTCAGTAGATGGATGGAAGGGGATGGGGGCTCCATTCTGCACATTTCACGCGAATCCCAGGTTTTAACTTTGTTGCAGCATTTCGTCAAGCATGTACAAGGCACATCATCTTTAAATGGAATTGGGGGATTGACGAGAGGGAAAGCGCAATACTAACAACACCGCCCTCAGCGCCTCCACGGCCGAAGGTCATCGCCGCAAGCGGCACCTCCCCCTTTGAACAGTGGCGTTGCCATGCTCCCGATCATCACGGCCGCGCCTCGCGTTCCAGCGCTGCGCACCTCCGCCGAACGACGCGCAACTCCGGAAGATCACCTCTGTCGCTCCTCCTCCAGATCTGTGGGTGGCGGCTGCCCATCCCCTTTTGGTTGAAGAAGAAGTGCGATTATAGCCACATGAATTGGCGTTTCCTAAATTATAGGAACGTTGAAAGCTAAAACAGGAAATGATCAAAAAGACCAAAATAGGTTTTCACCCAATAAAATCAAAATTAATTATATACGTTTAGTTATAGCCACACGATTAAAATCAAAAGGGTGTGATTGATTGCTCACCACAAAATTGGTGAGATCCCGCCTCATTTGAAGTTTCTCCTATATATATATATATATATATATATATATATATATAGAGAGAGAGAGAGAGAGAGAGAGAGAGAGAGAGAGAAAAGGGATCCTACTAGATGGAGTAGGTAACTTACATACTACATTTTCTTCTTTTTCAGTTTTTTTTTATTTTTTTGAAAAATACTTCCATGGATTTTCATAACTATATCCCTCTAATATGTCATTCAAATTTCGTTAGAAACAGAGACTCCTACGACCTCCATCCAGACATCATTTTTTAGCGGTCGTAGGATTTTTTAAATCGAACCTGTCTGGATGGAGGCCGTAGGAGTCTTTGTTTCTGACGAAATTCGAATGACATATACGAGGGATATAAGGATGCATATACATGGTGATATTTTTTAAAAAAAATAAAAAAATTTCCCAGGGGTGTAGGTAAGTACCTACACCCTACCTTTTTTTTCATGATTTTTGAGTTTTTGTGAAGGAAACCTTAGGGGGATTTTCTTAATATATAGAGGAAAATATGTGTTTCAAGTCATGCAAAACAAACATTCCTAGCACGTTCATCTAGAAGAGGTCAATTTCAGCAATTCTGATATCGTTAAAATTTGATAGTCTTGATGAAGATGATATTAGTCTCGAATTAAGTTGAATTTTGAATGACACCATGGTGATATATAGTGATCTAATTCTCCCAAGGTTTCATTTCAAAAAAAATAAAAATCTATGAGGAAATGATCCGGGTGTAGGTAGTTACCTACACCCCTCGGTATAGGCTCCTTTCCCCATAGGTATATACATATACATACATATATACATACATACATATATATATACATATACACACACACACACACACACACATATATATATATATATACATATACACACATATACATACACACACACACACAGAGGGCCCTTCTAATGAGGTGCACCTTTCCTGGGTGCATGGAAAGCCACTCATAACGACCGTATGATGTAGATCTAATGGATGAGATTAAAACCACCAAAAAAAGCTAAGAGTGGTTTTCGAAATAACTACTTAACTAAAATTAAGGAAGTGAAACTTTAAAGAATTTTGAATTATGTTCAAATAACAATTCCAAAATTGATCTAATTAATTCGAACTACTATTAAAATATATTCCAAATTTAGATTATAATCTAACCGTATACCTATGTATTTGCAACTGAGAAGGTCGATGTGTTTAGAAAAAGTTACTAAGATTTACAAAAAAAGAGTACGATACAAAACAATGGCAAAGGAATACAAAATAAATCCTTTCGTACGTGTAAATGTTGTCAAGTGTTTTACAATTTCTAACAGTGACATGAAAAATAACTTGACATTTTACTATATATATGTATAACAACACAATATCCAAAAAATACAATATCCGACCTAAAGGTTACCAATATAAATCAATCTCGAAAAGAGCATATGTATTTGCAACTGAAAAGGTCAGTGTGTTTACTTTAAATTACTAAGATTTACAAAAAAAATAAGTACAATGGTAAAGGAATACAAAATAAATCCATTCGTTCATGTAATTGTTGTCAAGTATATTACAATTTGAATCAGTTATATGAAATATAACTTGACATATTACTATATAAGAGAACATAACACAATATCCAAATAACACAATATCCGATGTAAAGGCTATCAATATAAATCAAACTCGAAGAGATCATGTGAATTTGCAACTGATAAGGTCGGTGTGTTTACTTTAAGTTACTAAGATTTACAAAAAAAACAGTACAATACAAAACATTCGTAAAGGAATACAAAATAAGTCCATTTGTACATGTAAATGTTATCATGTATATTACTAGTTATACCATTTACATATAAAATTACTCCGCATGTTACAATATACACGCAACATAATACAATATCGAAATAGATATTTTCAAATTATGTAACTTTAAATAATTTGAGGATGACTTTTACTATATAAAAAAGAACAGAAATAAAAAATAAATGTATTACATTATAAAATTTTAATACTTATTACACGAAGAAATTTTTTTAATTGAAAGTAAATCAAGCACTTAACAGGTGTACCATTTAAAATAAAGTGACATGAATTTACAAAATGTATTGTTGCGATACAAAACCATGATATAATATTACAAAACATCTGCGTTATTAGTTAGAAATAATGATAAATATTTTACAATTTGTTATGGCCAATTACAAAGTTAGTCATACTGAACAACTTAAATAAACACAATACTTAAAAGAACTACTTATATATGATAAAAAAATGTTAACATATACTAGCATATATAAAACATAACATGACTATAAAAAAATAATTCATCACAAATTTTTATAATCTCATTACACATTAATTATAATTTAATATAAAATATATTATAAAAAATATTGTAATTAGAATGATAGAATACAAATTTATATAACGAAATTGAACTAATAAATTTTTGATGAAATCGATCTATATTATATGAAGATAAAGAGAAAAATACTACTAAATAACTTATTGAATGTTAAAAAAAAATTTGTCTTCCAAAAATAAAATTAAAACACAATGTTACGAACAATGTATAATATGAAAGATCTATTCAATTTTAATTTAAATTTGTAATGAAATATTATAAGAATGATGAAAGTATTCAAACCTGGAGATGTGATGATGCTTCAGGCATTGTCGAAAGAAGAATGACGAAAAAAATTGAACCGTGAGATTTTAGGGATATGTAGGAATACTATGTTACTATTTTTAGCTAATAAATGTTCCTTTTAAAGCTTGATTAAACAGCTATATAATTATATTGACTAAAATTACTTAAAGTAATAAAATAGTAGACATTAACTCCGAGACTTCCGCCTTCGATTACAAAGTAAAGAAAAAAGCAGAGTTCCATACCCCCTACGGAAGGCGATTGCGATTCAAGAACCCTAGAGGGTTTATCGTCTTCGATCAACGGCGGCAAAGGTGCGCTGCAAGGATGAAAATAGTGCGCGATACTGAGAAGAATGCAACCAGGTCAGACATACATCTCGGTTGATTTATTTTTTACATTTGTTAGTCTTTGGTTTCAAAATAAATTGTCGTCAACCTCGATCATGTATAAGAACATTGTAGATATTTTTACAATCTGTTACTCTTTGTTAAATATACAAGATGGATTTTTAAATCATTGTATTTTTCTGTGTTTGTTACAATATATTATGAAAAAGTATTACAGTGTAACATATTCCTGAAAATATTATAACTTAAGTACAATCATGCGTGAATACAACTAAAATATGGTAAATTATGAAGAACAACCTTCTTATCTGATGAAGAAACTTATAATTTAGAAAGCATTTCTTTATCATTAGAATAATATACCAATTCATTTTATAATGATATAATAGATAATTTTTTTTTAGCAAATTTTAGAAGAGATGAGCAGTAGCGATTCAGACTTCGATGAACTAAGGAGACAAGGGAAAATGAAAGAAGGTTTATCCGGAAATTCTTCTGAAGAGGATAGACTGAATGAAACTGCTGCATCAAACAAATCAATTTCATTTGTGATGAAAGGTACATGATTATAATTTAAAACTTATTCTTTACGTGTCTTATAGAAATATAATCTCTTTATTAATTGTAAATTACAGTAAAGGGTAAAGGGTAAAGGCCAAAGTAAAGTAACTGAAATGACAGATGAGGATATTGATGAATGCATGGCTAAGAACTATGGGAGTGAGTTGAAGATATCTATCCCTTTTTTTAATTTTTTACTATTTATTATTTGTTCCGTTTTACATTTTTTATATAAAATTTATTAAAATAAGATATTTAATTTTTAAAGGTAAGGGCTACATCCAGCATAGATACTTTGTAGAGCATTTTGTGCAATTCATAGATGCACATAGGCCAACACCGAAGCAACAAACTCTGATAAATAAGACAACATTTTCCAAATTAATTAACATTGGAAAGGTTAATATACAAAGGAGAAATCTGCAGTGGATCGTGGAACAATATCAAAGAGGACGACAATTTAAATTTGGAAACAGGGTTCTGAACTTCACTGACGAAGACATTGGAGCTATAATGGGAATACCAAGCACATGTTTTGCGGTGACTGTAAGAGGCTGACACCTACAATGAAAGAGCTTCATTTCAGAAGAAATATTTGATTCTGGAATGATTTTCAATAGGAAGAAATTAGTCAGTATTTTAATAGATTTCTACGAAAGAGATGATGATGACTCACTGGCTGTGTACAAGACATGCTTGATATTGTTCATGTTTTCCACGTTCTTTTTCCCAGATTGTGGATACTTTTTTCCCAAAGATTTACTCCATTATGTTGAGTCTTTGGAAGATATCAGATTTTTTTAATTGGTCAGATGCTATTGCAAAAATGATTTTGTTTAACATGGAAAATGTATTGCATAGAATACATCAAAGGAGACAAGGCTTGTCAAGAACAACGCTTGGATATCTTACGGGATGTGTAGCATGTCTATACGCAAGCAAACAACTTATTGTTTAGTTATTTATATAAAATGTAACTAATTAGTGCTTTTTTTAATTTATAACAAGTCTGGATGTTGGAATACTGTTGCAAAGATCTTGTAGTAAGCAGAGATCTACGTCCAAGGATAAGGAAATGGGCATGTTCAATAAAAAGTTTATCAGGCGTCTTGCTTCACTCACGAATGAACATTATGCAATCGTATATACCTAAAATTAATACTATATAATACGTAATTTGTTTTATAATTGTGGCAAATGAAAGAAGATATAACTTATTTTTGTAAAATTATAATGTTGATAGATAGTAGGAGGACTACATCCACAGAAAAATGAGATCTTTAAAATCAGAGCAGACGAATATATTTTTCCGTATGAAAGATTCATTCTATACGGGTTCGCAGTGAGAAGACCACATATAAACATTAAAGCACGAATTAAAGTACCTGAAGATGGACCTGCTAGACGAGAGAGATACAAGAGGGGTGAATTCCATATAAAAAAAATGAAAATCCAGAAACACATATTCGTGCTGGAAAAGAAAATGATAAGCAATGCATGTGTGAAGAATTCTCCAAAGAAATTGACAGATTGCAGCAACTACTGGAAGAGCTGAATGATATACAACAAGAAAAGGATGCAAGAATTACTTCTTATGAAATTCTGATAAGAAGGTTAGAAATGGAGAATGAGGATATGAAATGCAAACTGGAAAAAGCAAAACCAGATGAAGTGGAGAAAGAAATCAATGAAGAAGTGAGAATGGACGGAGAGAAAAATCTGTTAGATGTTAATGAGCAAAAAAATTCACATGTGGAGGAAAATATTTCTGAAATTGTTGCCAAGTTTGAGACAGAAAAAGAAGGTGCAAGTAAATTCTTTGAAAACAATTTTGTTCCATGTTTTGATTTTGGAATTGAAGAGCATGAATCAATTGTTACAGAGAAAAATAAGAACACACCAAAGAAAAAAAAAGGAAAGATCCACAGTCAATCCTAGCTCATTGACAAGACGAGTGAAAGAGAGGAATATAGTGATGAATCCTCATTCATCACTCTTTATTCTTTTATTTTAGCTATAAATCTTTGCAAAACACCATGTAGTTACTTGTAAATACAATAAATTATCAAGTTGCATGCTTTGTGTAAATACCAATAATTAGCATGTTTTTGTGCAAAAATAAAAGGATAAAGAAATAAAGAAAAAGAAAGAAATATTTAGAATAAATATTGAGTGACCCGAACCCAAGGGAGGACCAATCATTGGCTTGATCGCAAAATAAAATAAGTAGAGAGAGATAGGGCAACTCAGCCTTGTGTAAAACCCCCTCTTATGTATATATTTTATTTTCAGAAAAACAAAAATAAAAATAGTTTTTCATTAATTTGTATATATTTCTAAAAATAAAATAAAAATTAGAAAAATAAAATAAAACCAAAAAGAAATAATTTCTTTCTCTCTTGTACATATACCATGTATATATTAACAATTCACTTATTTATTTTACTCTTGTAAATAAATAACAAAAATAAAATAGAAATTATTTTATATCTCAAATTTTATGTTGTAAATAAATAAAATATAAAATGGGGATAATTATACAAAAATAAACTAATAAAAATAAAAATTGAAAACACATAGGTATTTATACCTGTATATAATATAATATTATGTATATACATTAATTTATTTTTCAAAGAAAATTAAATCACTAAAAAATAACTTGAAAAATAATCAACATTTTTCATGTTGTAAATATTTTGAAATAAAATCATTTACTATTTTTTATTTAATTTATGAATAATTTCAGAATCCTGAATTCTCATTGGTCCACGGGGGATTGTTGACCCCCGGTCAACTCCCCCTGGATCACATCCCGCTTAGACCCAATTTTTGACCCGATTTCTCCATATTTTCCCGAATCGGTCCGACCTCCATTTCTTCAAACCTCGGGCCCCGATTTTAGAGCAAAGATCCATGATCCACGCCCTCCATCTCTTCTAGGGGTCTGTACATCGATCAACGCGCCCGATTCCCATCTTCTCGGACCCCTGTAGGTATAAAGCTTCACCTCCAGCTGCCATTCCACTCATCTTCGGCCACCGTCTCCGACCCTGTGACCTCCATTCCCTTGCTTGTAGAACTTTCTCTCAGAAAATGGAGTGAAGAACAGAGAGAAGAGAGATTGTTGCTCTTTGTAGTGTTGAACAAATGACATATAAAGTCCTATTTATATGTCTCGAGTCTCCACAGTCGTTGTTGTTGAAAAAAGTAGATGTAAATAAATCGAGAATGAGACCACCTTTCAAAAATCTTTCTGAAATGGAATATGATCATCATGATAATAATCAAATTATCTATCATGTAGATTTAGATGATCGATATAACATCTTGCCTCGGTGGAAGCTCATCTCAACACCCGTTAAAAAAATATTACCTGACAATAGTTACGAACAACCTGCATAATATACCATTCATACAAAAAATGATAATTTAAAAATTTTCGTTGAAAAGAAAAGTCTACAATATAATAACAATAGAAGCTCAAAAACTCTTTATTACATCATCATAATCTGGAAAGAGAGAACCTCCAAAAATAACTACAAACTAAGCCTCAACCTCAACAGTATCCTATAGATGCACCACCAGATTTTCTGACCTAAGTCTCTTACTCAACACTTCTTGTTGGATTTCCACGAGGGGTAATTTGTGAGTCAAATGATCCAGTACATATATAAAACAATAATTTATATAATAAAAGATGGCATGTAGGTAATGTAAAGATGCATTAATTACATTAGTATAATGGATTACCATTCTGATAAAAAGTATATGCTTCTAATTATGTTCCCGACCTCCAGCAGATCTTGAAACAATTTATACAATTAATCCACTTTATTTGTGTTACTTTATTCGTAACTTCCATTTATTTTTTATTCATCCCGAACTCACATGTCAAAGGAAATGGTCTACACAATGGAATGATGCATTGTAATGCTCCATTCAAAGTGCATCCCAAAACCTCTACACAAGCACGATCCTTCAGCTAGTCTGGTTGGTAGTACTCTGACACTCGAGACAATACACAAACTCGAGGAATCGCAACTCCACCAACTGTGTCTACTGAGAAAGGCATGCTCTCCCCAAAAAAGTGGCCACAAAACTTCGGATCTGTATGGTGCGATGCACACATGTATCTACCTACAACTCTCCAAAGTAACTACCACTACGCCACTCTATGATGTCCCTCGAGTGAAGTTGACTCAGTGTTGGTCCAACCAAACCACAAGGATGTGCAATCACCTTGTAGTATTTTTATTATATTATCTCATGCATGGGTATTATGTTTTATTCCAAACTAATATAACTCCAGATACAAAAATACCCTTCATTAATTAATCAGCACAACCATCAATATGCAAGACCATCGGGCCACAAACCATTGGTACAAGCATCAGATACAATACCCCTGGCTTGGATTTCAACTTAAATCCTATTTCTTACAAGAGAGACTCGATTACTCTAACTTGTACATCTCTCACAATCATTTCATGTACAACACCTTGAATGACAAGATACTATTTTCATAATACATTCTCGGTAGGCCTATGTTCATGTACTCTTGTTCATGACATATGAACCATGTACATAATAACTGTATCCTTATGTCCATGCTAACGTCTAAAGAAAGTGAAACGCCAATCATATAGTTAATGCATTTGAGGAGGGGAGGTCTCAAGGAAAGATTTATAATTAATTGGATTTCAATCTAAAGAACGCATATATATAGTTATTTACACATTAGTAACGAAGCATGGTTCGTGCAACTGTGATACTATCTACTGTTGTACAGTTTTCAACGTGATCGATCATGCTAAAACTCTTGCCTAGTTCTTATTTATTTTATGCGAAGCTTCGAGGTGTTGCCTACTGTTGTTTTCAATCTCATATACGATAAGAAATGGAGCGAGGGTATATACCTCAATTTCAAACCTTATTTTTTCGTTCAAATGACAAAAGCATAAAATACGGGACCTACAAAAACCAAAATGGATGGATGTAGAACATCAAAGCATCATCATCTGGAAAAAGTTCCTATGTTCATGAATTAGAAGCACTCTAACTCTTGTTGCTAGTACTAGGTCGAAGTTCTTTGCATACCAAGTTCTATGCTACAAAATTGGGTTATAGTGACGTTTTTTTTTCAAAATCTGTTGCTAAATCAACTGCTGTTAAATATATAGCAACGATATTATTCGTTGAGAAATTATTTTTTTATACTTGCAATTAGAGATCAATATCATACCCAATGCCATATCAGTAGCGACGGTCCATATAGCGATGCTTATCCGTTGCTATTTTTAAAATTTTAACTAATCATCACTAAATTTTAAACTACGAATTTACCAGCAGCTGATTTAGAACTTTCACCAGGATACATTTACAGTCTCAACTCTTACAAAAATAACCCATAATCAGAGATGAGAACCAAAGTTTAAAGATTATAAGTACCAACATCATAATCTACATCATAGTTTTAAAGTATTACAATAGTCCCACTTTAATATCACAATAATTCTGAAACACTGAAATCACATATGCAATTTGATGCTGAATAACATATTGTCTGGTTCATCAATTTCATTTAGGGATTTTTACCCCCACGAACCATATAAATTTTGTAAAATATCTTCTTGATCTTTGAAATATTGATATTCCTCCCTCGATCTTGTAAATTTGCTCCGTCTTACCCTCGACCCCTACCGTTAATCTGACCCATCTTGAATCAACTTGCTTGGATTTAAGTTGAGTTAATCAAAGCACACCAAAATCAATGATGGATTTTAGGATAATCTCTCTCCTTTCCGCTCTCCTCCCTTCTCTTTCCTCCAATGTCAGCTTCTTGTTGCTGCACCTCCGCCCCGAGCAGTCCAAAGAGCCGACACTTTTCTTGCGCCTCATCCGCACGCTGAAAGTCCTCTTGCTCTGACGTCTCCCTCCACGGACTGGAGACTCGATTCTCCTCAGTAGATGGATGGAAGGGGATGGGGGCTCCATTCTGCACATTTCACGCGAATCCCAGGTTTTAACTTTGTTGCAGCATTTCGTCAAGCATGTACAAGGCACATCATCTTTAAATGGAATTGGGGGATTGACGAGAGGGAAAGCGCAATACTAACAACACCGCCCTCAGCGCCTCCACGGCCGAAGGTCATCGCCGCAAGCGGCACCGCCCCCTTTGAACAGTGGCGTTGCCATGCTCCCGATCATCACGGCCGCGCCTCGCGTTCCAGCGCTGCGCACCTCCGCCGAACGACGCGCAACTCCGGAAGATCACCTCTGTCGCTCCTCCTCCAGATCTGTGGGTGGCGGCTGCCCATCCCCTTTTGGTTGAAGAAGAAGTGCGATTATAGCCACATGAATTGGCGTTTCCTAAATTATAGGAACGTTGAAAGCTAAAACAGGAAATGATCAAAAAGACCAAAATAGGTTTTCACCCAATAAAATCAAAATTAATTATATACGTTTAGTTATAGCCACACGATTAAAATCAAAAGGGTGTGATTGATGGCTCACCACAAAATTGGTGAGATCCCGCCTCATTTGAAGTTTCTCCTATATATATATATATATATATATATATATAGAGAGAGAGAGAGAGAGAAAAGGGATCCTACTAGATGGAGTAGGTAACTTACATACTACATTTTCTTCTTTTTCAGTTTTTTTTTATTTTTTTGAAAAATACTTCCATGGATTTTCATAACTATATCCCTCTAATATGTCATTCAAATTTCGTTAGAAACAGAGACTCCTACGACCTCCATCCAGACATCATTTTTTAGCGGTCGTAGGATTTTTTAAATCGAACCTGTCTGGATGGAGGCCGTAGGAGTCTTTGTTTCTGACGAAATTCGAATGACATATACGAGGGATATAAGGATGCATATACATGGTGATATTTTTTAAAAAAAATAAAAAAATTTCCCAGGGGTGTAGGTAAGTACCTACACCCTACCTTTTTTTTCATGATTTTTGAGTTTTTGTGAAGGAAACCTTAGGGGGATTTTCTTAATATATAGAGGAAAATATGTGTTTCAAGTCATGCAAAACAAACATTCCTAGCACGTTCATCTAGAAGAGGTCAATTTCAGCAATTCTGATATCGTTAAAATTTGATAGTCTTGATGAAGATGATATTAGTCTCGAATTAAGTTGAATTTTGAATGACACCATGGTGATATATAGTGATCTAATTCTCCCAAGGTTTCATTTCAAAAAAAAATAAAAATCTATGAGGAAATGAGCCGGGTGTAGGTAGTTACCTACACCCCTCGGTATAGGCTCCTTTCCCCATAGGTATATACATATACATACATATATACATACATACATACATATATATATACATATACATACACACACACACACACACACACACACATATATATATATATATACATATACACACATATACATACACACACACACACACATGGCCCTTCTAATGAGGTGCACCTTTCCTGGGTGCATGGAAAGCCACTCATAACGACCGTATGATGTAGATCTAATGGATGAGATTAAAACCACCAAAAAAAGCTAAGAGTGGTTTTCGAAATAACTACTTAACTAAAATTAAGGAAGTGAAACTTTAAAGAATTTTGAATTATGTTCAAATAACAATTCCAAAATTGATCTAATTAATTCGAACTACTATTAAAATATATTCCAAATTTAGATTATAATCTAACCGTATACCTATGTATTTGCAACTGAGAAGGTCGATGTGTTTAGAAAAAGTTACTAAGATTTACAAAAAAAGAGTACGATACAAAACAATGGCAAAGGAATACAAAATAAATCCTTTCGTACGTGTAAATGTTGTCAAGTGTTTTACAATTTCTAACAGTGACATGAAAAATAACTTGACATTTTACTATATATATGTATAACAACACAATATCCAAAAAATACAATATCCGACCTAAAGGTTACCAATATAAATCAATCTCGAAAAGAGCATATGTATTTGCAACTGAAAAGGTCAGTGTGTTTACTTTAAATTACTAAGATTTACAAAAAAAATAAGTACAATGGTAAAGGAATACAAAATAAATCCATTCGTTCATGTAATTGTTGTCAAGTATATTACAATTTGAATCAGTTATATGAGATATAACTTGACATATTACTATATAAGAGAACATAACACAATATCCAAATAACACAATATCCGATGTAAAGGCTATCAATATAAATCAAACTCGAAGAGATCATGTGAATTTGCAACTGATAAGGTCGGTGTGTTTACTTTAAGTTACTAAGATTTACAAAAAAAACAGTACAATACAAAACATTCGTAAAGGAATACAAAATAAGTCCATTTGTACATGTAAATGTTATCATGTATATTACTAGTTATACCATTTACATATAAAATTACTCCGCATGTTACAATATACACGCAACATAATACAATATCGAAATAGATATTTTCAAATTATGTAACTTTAAATAATTTGAGGATGACTTTTACTATATAAAAAAGAACAGAAATAAAAAATAAATGTATTACATTATAAAATTTTAATACTTATTACACGAAGAAATTTTTTTAATTGAAAGTAAATCAAGCACTTAACAGGTGTACCATTTAAAATAAAGTGACATGAATTTACAAAATGTATTGTTGCGATACAAAACCATGATATAATATTACAAAACATCTGCGTTATTAGTTAGAAATAATGATAAATATTTTACAATTTGTTATGGCCAATTACAAAGTTAGTCATACTGAACAACTTAAATAAACACAATACTTAAAAGAACTACTTATATATGATAAAAAAATGTTAACATATACTAGCATATATAAAACATAACATGACTATAAAAAAATAATTCATCACAAATTTTTATAATCTCATTACACATTAATTATAATTTAATATAAAATATATTATAAAAAATATTGTAATTAGAATGATAGAATACAAATTTATATAACGAAATTGAACTAATAAATTTTTGATGAAATCGATCTATATTATATGAAGATAAAGAGAAAAATACTACTAAATAACTTATTGAATGTTAAAAAAAAATTTGTCTTCCAAAAATAAAATTAAAACACAATGTTACGAACAATGTATAATATGAAAGATCTATTCAATTTTAATTTAAATTTGTAATGAAATATTATAAGAATGATGAAAGTATTCAAACCTGGAGATGTGATGATGCTTCAGGCATTGTCGAAAGAAGAATGACGAAAAAAATTGAACCGTGAGATTTTAGGGATATGTAGGAATACTATGTTACTATTTTTAGCTAATAAATGTTCCTTTTAAAGCTTGATTAAACAGCTATATAATTATATTGACTAAAATTACTTAAAGTAATAAAATAGTAGACATTAACTCCGAGACTTCCGCCTTCGATTACAAAGTAAAGAAAAAAGCAGAGTTCCATACCCCCTACGGAAGGCGATTGCGATTCAAGAACCCTAGAGGGTTTATCGTCTTCGATCAACGGCGGCAAAGGTGCGCTGCAAGGATGAAAATAGTGCGCGATACTGAGAAGAATGCAACCAGGTCAGACATACATCTCGGTTGATTTATTTTTTACATTTGTTAGTCTTTGGTTTCAAAATAAATTGTCGTCAACCTCGATCATGTATAAGAACATTGTAGATATTTTTACAATCTGTTACTCTTTGTTAAATATACAAGATGGATTTTTAAATCATTGTATTTTTCTGTGTTTGTTACAATATATTATGAAAAAGTATTACAGTGTAACATATTCCTGAAAATATTATAACTTAAGTACAATCATGCGTGAATACAACTAAAATATGGTAAATTATGAAGAACAACCTTCTTATCTGATGAAGAAACTTATAATTTAGAAAGCATTTCTTTATCATTAGAATAATATACCAATTCATTTTATAATGATATAATAGATAATTTTTTTTTAGCAAATTTTAGAAGAGATGAGCAGTAGCGATTCAGACTTCGATGAACTAAGGAGACAAGGGAAAATGAAAGAAGGTTTATCCGGAAATTCTTCTGAAGAGGATAGACTGAATGAAACTGCTGCATCAAACAAATCAATTTCATTTGTGATGAAAGGTACATGATTATAATTTAAAACTTATTCTTTACGTGTCTTATAGAAATATAATCTCTTTATTAATTGTAAATTACAGTAAAGGGTAAAGGGTAAAGGCCAAAGTAAAGTAACTGAAATGACAGATGAGGATATTGATGAATGCATGGCTAAGAACTATGGGAGTGAGTTGAAGATATCTATCCCTTTTTTTAATTTTTTACTATTTATTATTTGTTCCGTTTTACATTTTTTATATAAAATTTATTAAAATAAGATATTTAATTTTTAAAGGTAAGGGCTACATCCAGCATAGATGCTTTGTAGAGCATTTTGTGCAATTCATAGATGCACATAGGCCAACACCGAAGCAACAAACTCTGATAAATAAGACAACATTTTCCAAATTAATTAACATTGGAAAGGTTAATATACAAAGGAGAAATCTGCAGTGGATCGTGGAACAATATCAAAGAGGACGACAATTTAAATTTGGAAACAGGGTTCTGAACTTCACTGACGAAGACATTGGAGCTATAATGGGAATACCAAGCACATGTTTTGCGGTGACTATAAGAGGCTGACACCTACAATGAAAGAGCTTCATTTCAGAAGAAATATTTGATTCTGGAATGATTTTCAATAGGAAGAAATTAGTCAGTATTTTAATAGATTTCTACGAAAGAGATGATGATGACTCACTGGCTGTGTACAAGACATGCTTGATATTGTTCATGTTTTCCACGTTCTTTTTCCCAGATTGTGGATACTTTTTTCCCAAAGATTTACTCCATTATGTTGAGTCTTTGGAAGATATCAGATTTTTTTAATTGGTCAGATGCTATTGCAAAAATGATTTTGTTTAACATGGAAAATGTATTGCATAGAATACATCAAAGGAGACAAGGCTTGTCAAGAACAACGCTTGGATATCTTACGGGATGTGTAGCATGTCTATACGCAAGCAAACAACTTATTGTTTAGTTATTTATATAAAATGTAACTAATTAGTGCTTTTTTTAATTTATAACAAGTCTGGATGTTGGAATACTGTTGCAAAGATCTTGTAGTAAGCAGAGATCTACGTCCAAGGATAAGGAAATGGGCATGTTCAATAAAAAGTTTATCAGGCGTCTTGCTTCACTCACGAATGAACATTATGCAATCGTATATACCTAAAATTAATACTATATAATACGTAATTTGTTTTATAATTGTGGCAAATGAAAGAAGATATAACTTATTTTTGTAAAATTATAATGTTGATAGATAGTAGGAGGACTACATCCACAGAAAAATGAGATCTTTAAAATCAGAGCAGACGAATATATTTTTCCGTATGAAAGATTCATTCTATACGGGTTCGCAGTGAGAAGACCACATATAAACATTAAAGCACGAATTAAAGTACCTGAAGATGGACCTGCTAGACGAGAGAGATACAAGAGGGGTGAATTCCATATAAAAAAAATGAAAATCCAGAAACACATATTCGTGCTGGAAAAGAAAATGATAAGCAATGCATGTGTGAAGAATTCTCCAAAGAAATTGACAGATTGCAGCAACTACTGGAAGAGCTGAATGATATACAACAAGAAAAGGATGCAAGAATTACTTCTTATGAAATTCTGATAAGAAGGTTAGAAATGGAGAATGAGGATATGAAATGCAAACTGGAAAAAGCAAAACCAGATGAAGTGGAGAAAGAAATCAATGAAGAAGTGAGAATGGACGGAGAGAAAAATCTGTTAGATGTTAATGAGCAAAAAAATTCACATGTGGAGGAAAATATTTCTGAAATTGTTGCCAAGTTTGAGACAGAAAAAGAAGGTGCAAGTAAATTCTTTGAAAACAATTTTGTTCCATGTTTTGATTTTGGAATTGAAGAGCATGAATCAATTGTTACAGAGAAAAATAAGAACACACCAAAGAAAAAAAAAGGAAAGATCCACAGTCAATCCTAGCTCATTGACAAGACGAGTGAAAGAGAGGAATATAGTGATGAATCCTCATTCATCACTCTTTATTCTTTTATTTTAGCTATAAATCTTTGCAAAACACCATGTAGTTACTTGTAAATACAATAAATTATCAAGTTGCATGCTTTGTGTAAATACCAATAATTAGCATGTTTTTGTGCAAAAATAAAAGGATAAAGAAATAAAGAAAAAGAAAGAAATATTTAGAATAAATATTGAGTGACCCGAACCCAAGGGAGGACCAATCATTGGCTTGATCGCAAAATAAAATAAGTAGAGAGAGATAGGGCAACTCAGCCTTGTGTAAAACCCCCTCTTATGTATATATTTTATTTTCAGAAAAACAAAAATAAAAATAGTTTTTCATTAATTTGTATATATTTCTAAAAATAAAATAAAAATTAGAAAAATAAAATAAAACCAAAAAGAAATAATTTCTTTCTCTCTTGTACATATACCATGTATATATTAACAATTCACTTATTTATTTTACTCTTGTAAATAAATAACAAAAATAAAATAGAAATTATTTTATATCTCAAATTTTATGTTGTAAATAAATAAAATATAAAATGGGGATAATTATACAAAATAAACTAATAAAAAATAAAATTGAAAACACATAGGTATTTATACCTGTATATAATATAATATTATGTATATACATTAATTTATTTTTCAAAGAAAATAAAATCACTAAAAAATAACTTGAAAATAATCAACATTTTTCATGTTGTAAATATTTTGAAATAAAATCATTTACTATTTTTTATTTAATTTATGAATAATTTCAGAATCCTGAATTCTCATTGGTCCACGGGGGATTGTTGACCCCCGGTCAACTCCCCCTGGATCACATCCCGCTTAGACCCAATTTTTGACCCGATTTCTCCATATTTTCCCGAATCGTCCGACCTCCATTTCTTCAAACCTCGGGCCCCGATTTTAGAGCAAAGATCCATGATCCACGCCCTCCATCTCTTCTAGGGGTCTGTACATCGATCAACGCGCCCGATTCCCATCTTCTCGGACCCCTGTAGGTATAAAGCTTCACCTCCAGCTGCCATTCCACTCATCTTCGGCCACCGTCTCCGACCCTGTGACCTCCATTCCCTTGCTTGTAGAACTTTCTCTCAGAAAATGGAGTGAAGAACAGAGAGAAAGAGAGATTGTTGCTCTTTGTAGTGTTGAACAAATGACATATAAAGTCCTATTTATATGTCTCGAGTCTCCACAGTCGTTGTTGTTGAAAAAAAGTAGATGTAAATAAATCGAGAAGAGACCACCTTTCAAAAATCTTTCTGAAATGGAATATGATCATCATGATAATAATCAAATTATCTATCATGTAGATTTAGATGATCGATATAACATTCTTGCCTCGGTGGAAGCTCATCTCAACACCCGTTAAAAAAATATTACCTGACAATAGTTACGAACAACCTGCATAATATACCATTCATACAAAAAATGATAATTTAAAATTTTCGTTGAAAGAAAAGTCTACAATATAATAACAATAGAAGCTCAAAAAACTCTTTATTACATCATCATAATCTGGAAAGAGAGAACCTCCAAAAATAACTACAAACTAAGCCTCAACCTCAACAGTATCCTATAGATGCACCACCAGATTTTCTGACCTAAGTCTCTTACTCAACACTTCTTGTTGGATTTCCACGAGGGGTAATTTGTGAGTCAAATGATCCAGTACATATATAAAACAATAATTTATATAATAAAAGATGGCATGTAGGTAATGTAAAGATGCATTAATTACATTAGTATAATGGATTACCATTCTGATAATAAAAGTATATGCTTCTAATTATGTTCCCGACCTCCAGCAGATCTTGAAACAATTTATACAATTAATCCACTTTATTTGTGTTACTTTATTCGTAACTTCCATTTATTTTTTATTCATCCCGAACTCACATGTCAAAGGAAATGGTCTACACAATGGGATGATGCATTGTAATGCTCCATTCAAAGTGCATCCAAAACTCTACACAAGCACGATCCTTCAGCTAGTCTGGTTGGTAGTACTCTGACACTCGAGACAATACACAAACTCGAGGAATCGCAACTCCACCAACTGTGTCTACTGAGAAAGGCATGCTCTCCCCAAAAAAGTGGCCACAAAACTTCGGATCTGTATGGTGCGATGCACACATGTATCTACCTACAACTCTCCAAAGTAACTACCACTACGCCACTCTATGATGTCCCTCGAGTGAAAGTTGACTCAGTGTTGGTCCAACCAAACCACAAGGATGTGCAATCACCTTGTAGTATTTTTATTATATTATCTCATGCATGGGTATTATGTTTTATTCCAAACTAATATAACTCCAGATACAAAATACCCTTCATTAATTAATCAGCACAACCATCAATATGCAAGACCATCGGGCCACAAACCATTGGTACAAGCATCAGATACAATACCCCTGGCTTGGATTTCAACTTAAATCCTATTTCTTACAAGAGAGACTCGATTACTCTAACTTGTACATCTCTCACAATCATTTCATGTACAACACCTTGAATGACAAGATACTTTTTTCATAATACATTCTCGGTAGGCCTATGTTCATGTACTCTTGTTCATGACATATGAAACCATGTACATAATAACTGTATCCTTATGTCCATGCTAACGTCTAAGAAAGTGAAACGCCAATCATATAGTTAATGCATTTGAGGAGGGGAGGTCTCAAGGAAAGATTTATAATTAATTGGATTTCAATCTAAAGAACGCATATATATAGTTATTTACACATTAGTAACGAAGCATGGTTCGTGCAACTGTGATACTATCTACTGTTGTACAGTTTTCAACGTGATCGATCATGCTAAAACTCTTGCCTAGTTCTTATTTAATTTTATGCGAAGCTTCGAGGTGTTGCCTACTGTTGTTTTCAATCTCATATACGATAAGAAATGGAGCGAGGGTATATACCTCATTTCACAAACCTTATTTTTCGTTCAAATGACAAAAGCATAAAATACGGGGACCTACAAAAAACAAAATGGATGGATGTAGAACATCAAAGCATCATCATCTGAAAAAAGTTCCTATGTTCATGAATTAGAAGCACTCTAAACTCTTGTTGCTAGTACTAGGTCGAAGTTCTTTGCATACCAAGTTCTATGCTACAAAATTGGGTTATAGTGACGTTTTTTTTTCAAAATCTGTTGCTAAATCAACTGCTGTTAAATATATAGCAACGATATTATTCGTTGAGAAATTATTTTTTTATACTTGCAATTAGAGATCAATATCATACCCAATGCCATATCAGTAGCGACGGTCCATATAGCGATGCTTATCCGTTGCTATTTTTAAAATTTTAACTAATCATCACTAAATTTTAAACTACGAATTTACCAGCAGCTGATTTAGAACTTTCACCAGGATACATTTACAGTCTCAACTCTTACAAAAATAACCCATAATCAGAGATGAGAACCAAAGTTTAAAGATTATAAGTACCAACATCATAATCTACATCATAGTTTTAAAGTATTACAATAGTCCCACTTTAATATCACAATAATTCTGAAACACTGAAATCACATATGCAATTTGATGCTGAATAACATATTGTCTGGTTCATCAATTTCATTTAGGATTTTTACCCCCACGAACCATATAAATTTTGTAAAATATCTTCTTGATCTTTGAAATATTGATATTCCTCCCTCGATCTTGTAAATTTGCTCCGTCTTACCCTCGACCCCTACCGTTAATCTGACCCATCTTGAATCAACTTGCTTGGATTTAAGTTGAGTTAATCAAAGCACACCAAAATCAATGATGGATTTTTAGGATAATCTCTCTCCTTTCCGCTCTCCTCCCTTCTCTTTCCTCCAATGTCAGCTTCTTGTTGCTGCACCTCCGCCCCGAGCAGTCCAAAGAGCCGACACTTTTCTTGCGCCTCATCCGCACGCTGAAAGTCCTCTTGCTCTGACGTCTCCCTCCACGGACTGGAGACTCGATTCTCCTCAGTAGATGGATGGAAGGGGATGGGGGCTCCATTCTGCACATTTCACGCGAATCCCAGGTTTTAACTTTGTTGCAGCATTTCGTCAAGCATGTACAAGGCACATCATCTTTAAATGGAATTGGGGGATTGACGAGAGGGAAAGCGCAATACTAACAACACCGCCCTCAGCGCCTCCACGCCGAAGGTCATCGCCGCCAAGCGGCACCGCCCCCTTTGAACAGTGGCGTTGCCATGCTCCCGATCATCACGGCCGCGCCTCGCGTTCCAGCGCTGCGCACCTCCGCCGAACGACGCGCAACTCCGGAAGATCACCTCTGTCGCTCCTCCTCCAGATCTGTGGGTGGGCGGCTGCCCATCCCCTTTTGGTTGAAGAAGAAAGTGCGATTATAGCCACATGAATTGGCGTTTCCTAAATTATAGGAACGTTGAAAGCTAAAACAGGAAATGATCAAAAAGACCAAAATAGGTTTTCACCCAATAAAAATCAAAATTAATTATATACGTTTAGTTATAGCCACACGATTAAAATCAAAAGGGTGTGATTGATGGCTCACCACAAAATTGGTGAGATCCCGCCTCATTTGAAGTTTCTCCTATATATATATATATATATATAGAGAGAGAGAGAGAGAGAGAGAGAGAGAAAGGGATCCTACTAGATGGAGTAGGTAACTTACATACTACATTTTCTTCTTTTTCAGTTTTTTTTTTTATTTTTTTGAAAAATACTTCCATGGATTTTCATAATCTATATCCCTCTAATATGTCATTCAAATTTCGTTAGGAAACAGAGACTCCTACGACCTCCATCCAGACATCATTTTTTAGCGGTCGTAGGATTTTTTAAATCGAACCTGTCTGGATGGAGGCCGTAGGAGTCTTTGTTTCTGACGAAATTCGAAGTGACATATACGAGGGATATAAGGATGCATATACATGGTGATAGTTTTTAAAAAAAATATTCCCAGGGGTGTAGGTAAGTACCTACACCCTACCTTTTTTTTCATGATTTTTGAGTTTTTGTGAAGGAAACCTTAGGGGGATTTTCTTAATATATAGAGGAAAATATGTGTTTCAAGTCATGCAAAACAAACATTCCTAGCACGTTCATCTAGAAGAGGTCAATTTCAGCAATTCTGATATCGTTAAAATTTTGATAGTCTTGATGAAGATGATATTAGTCTCGAATTAAGTTGAATTTTGAATGACACCATGGTGATATATAGTGATCTAATTTCTCCCAAGGTTTCATTTCAAAAAAAAAATAAAAATCTATGAGGAAATGAGCCGGGTGTAGGTAGTTACCTACACCCCTCGGTATAGGCTCCTTTCCCCATAGGTATATACATATACATACATATATACATACATACATATATATATACATACATACACACACACACACACACACACACCACACACACACATATATATATATATACATATACACACATATACATACACACACACACACACATGGCCCTTCTAATGAGGTGCACCTTTCCTGGGTGCATGGAAAGCCACTCATAACGACCGTATGATGTAGATCTAATGGATGAGATTAAAACCACCAAAAAAAGCTAAGAGTGGTTTTCGAAATAACTACTTAACTAAAATTAAGGAAGTGAAACTTTAAAGAATTTTGAATTATGTTCAAATAACAATTCCAAAATTGATCTAATTAATTCGAACTACTATTAAAATATATTCCCAAATTTTAGATTATAATCTAAACCGTATACCTATGTATTTGCAACTGAGAAGGTCGATGTGTTTAGAAAAAGTTACTAAGATTTACAATAAAAAGAGTACGATACAAAACA